>JAKCWG010000242.1:0-96808 GCA_021464415.1 Lonicera japonica | reverse complement strand
TGCTTGTGAACCGTGTAGAGGGGTGAGCCCCTGCTTTAACGGACCATGAACCGTGCTTGTGAACCGTGTAGAGGGGGAACCCCTGCTTTAACGGACTTGGGAATCGTGTAGAGGGTGAGCCCTGCTTTAACGGGATTGGGAACCGTGTAGAGGGTGAGCCCCTGCCTTAACGAATTGGGAACCGTGTAGAGGGTGAGCCCCTGCTTAACGGGATTTGGGAACCGTTATAGGGTGAGCCCCTGCCTTAACGGGATTGGAAACAATGTAGAGGATGAGCCCCTGCCTTAACGGATTTGGGAACCGTGTAGAGGGTGAGCCCCTGCCTTAACGGATTTGAGAAACTGTGTAGAGGGTGAGCCCTGCCATAACGGGATTTGGGAAACGTGTAGAGGTGAGTCCCTGCCTTAACGTGATTGGGAATCGTGTAGAAGGGTGATCCCCTGCCTTAACGGGATTTGGGACCGTGTAGAGGGTGAGCCCCTGCCTTAACAGGATTTGGGAACCGTGTAGAGGGTGAGCCCCTGCCTTAACGGATTTGGAACCGTGTAGAGGGTGAGCCCCTGCCTTACGGGATTTGGGAACCGTTAGAGGGGAGCCCCTACCTTAACGGAATTTGGGAACCGTGTAGAGGGGGAGCTCCTGCCTTAATGGGATTGGGAAACCGTTTAGAGGGGAGCCCCTGCCTTAACGGGATTGAGAACCGTGTAGAGGGTGAGCCCTGCCTTAACGGGTTGTGAGAACCGTGTAGAGGGTTAGCCCCTGCCTTAAACGGGTTTGTGAACCTTACTTGTGAACCGTGTAGAGGGTGAGCCCCTGCTTAACGAACTTGCGAACCGTGTAGAGGTGAGCCCCTGTTTTTTAACGGACTTGTGACCCGTGTAGAGGGTGAGCCCTGCTTTAACGGACTTGTGAACCTGCTTGTGAACCGTGTAGAGTTGCACCCCTGCTTTAAACGGACTTGTGAACCTGGAGAGGGTGAGCCCCTGCTTTAAACGGACTTGTGAACCGTGCAAGGTGAGCCCCTGCTTTAACGGACTTTGTGAAACGTGCTTGTGAACCGTGTAGAGGGTGAGCCCCTACTTTAACGGACTTGTGAACCGTGTAAGGGAGACCCATACTTTAACGGACTTGTGAACCGTGCTTGTGAACCGGTAGAGGGTGAGCCCCTGCTTTAACAGACTTGTGAACCGTGCTTGTGAACCGTGTAGAGGTGAGCCCCGGCTTTAATGGACTTTGTGAACCGTGCTTGTGAACCGTGTAGAGGGTGAGCCCATGCTTTAACGGACTTGTGAACCGTGCTTGTGAACCAAGTAGAGGGTGAGCCCATGCTTTAACGAACTTGTGAACCGTGTAGTGGGAGAGCCCTGCTTTAACGACTTTGAACCGTGCTTGTAAACCGTGTAGAGGGTGAGCCCTGTTTTAACGGACTTGTGAACCTGTAGAAGGTGTGCCCCTGCTTTATCGTACTTATGAACTGTGCTTGTGAACCGTGCAGGGGGTGAACCCCCTGCTTATAACGAACTTGTGAACCGTGCTTGTGAACCGTGTAGAGTGAGCCCCCGGCTTTAACGGACTTGTGAACCGAGTAGAGGGTGAGCCCCCACCTTAACGAACTTGTGAACCGTGTAGAGGGGAGCCCCTGCCTTAACGGGATTGAGAACTGTGTAGAGGGTGAGCCCCTGCCTTAACGGGTTTGAGAACCGTGTAGAGGTTAGCCCCTGCCTTAACGGGTTTGTGAACCTTGCTTGTGAACGTTTGTAGAGGGTGAGCCCCTGCTTTAACGAACTTGCGAACCGTGCTTGTGAACCGTGTAGAGGGTGAGCCTGTTTTAACGGACTTGTGAACCGTGTAGAGGGGTGCCCTGTTTAACGGACTTATGAACCATGCTTGTGAACGTTGTAGAGGTGTGAACCCTGCTTTAACGGACTTGTGAACGTGGAGAGGGTGAGCCCCTGCTTTAACGGACTTGTGAACGTTTGCAGAAGGTGAGCCCCTGCTTTAACGGACTTGTGAACCGTGCTTGTGAACCGTGTGTAGAGGGTGAGGCCCTACTTTAACGGGACTTGTGAACCGTTGTAGAGGGTGGAGCCCATGCTTTAACGGACTTGTGAACCGTGCTTGTAAACCGTTGTAGAGGGTGAGCCCCTGCTTTAACGGACTGCTGAACGTGCTTGTGAAACGTTTTGTAGAGGGTGAACCCCTCTTTATCGGACTTGTGAACTGTGTAAAGGGTGAGCCATGCTTTAACGGACTTGTGAACCGTGCTTGTGAACCATGTAGAGGGTGTGAGCCATGCTTTAACGGACTTGTGAACCGTGCTTCTGAACCGTGTAGAGGGTGAACCCCTGCTTTAACAGACTTATGAACCGTGCTTGTGAACCATGTAGAGGGTGAGCCCTGCTTTAACGGATGTGAACCGTGCTTGTAAACGTTTGTAGAGGGTGAGCCCCTGCTTTAACGGACTTGTGAAGTTGTGTAGAAGATGTGCCCCTACTTTAACGTACTTGTGAACTGTGCTTGTGAACCGTGTAGGAGGGTGAACCCCTGCTTTAACGAACTTGTGAACCGTTGCTTGTGAACCGTGTAGAGGGTGAGCCCCGGCTTTAACGGACTTGTGAAACGTGTAGAGGGTGAGCCCTGTGCTTTAACGGGACTTGTGAACCGTGTAGAGGGTGAGCCCCTGCTTTAACGGACTTGTGAACCATGCTTGTGAACCGTGTAGAGGGTGAGCCCATGCTTTAACGACTGGTGTTCCGTGTTGCAGGGTGAGCCCCTGCTTTAACGGACTTGTGAACCGTGCTTGTGAACCGTTTGTAGAGGGTGAGCCCGGCTTTAAACGACTTGTGAACCGTGTAGAGGGTGAGCCCCGGCTTTAACGGACTTGTGAATGTGTAGAGGGTGAGCCCTGCTTTAACGGACTTGTGAACCGTGTAGAGGGTGAGCCCCTGCTTTAACGGACTTGTGAACCATGTGTGAACCATGTAGAGGGTGAGCCCTGCTTTAACGGACTGGTGAACCGTGTAGAGGGTGAGCCCCTGCTTTAACGGACTGGTGAACCGTTGTAGCTGGAGTGAGCCCCCGCTTTAACGAACTTGTTTAACCGTTTTGTAGTGGGTGAGCCCCTGCTTTAACGGACTTGTGAACGTGCTTGTGAACTGTGTAGAGGTGAGCCCTGCTTTAACGGACTTGTGAACCGTGCTTGTGAAAAGTTGTAGAGGGTGAGCCCCTGCTTTAACGGACTATGTGAACCGTTGTAGAGGGTGAACTCCTGCTTTAACGGACTTATGAACCGTGTAGAGGTGTGAGCCCCTGCTTTAAAGGACTGTGCGAGATTATTCTTTCAGTGATTCTATTATGGTGCATGTTTGCTGAGGATATGATGATTGATTGTATGCTGGCTAAGAATTGATGGTTTGATGATTGATGGCCTGCTGGGGAGTTGAGAATTCCAACTGGCTAGTATAAAGGCTGTGAGTTGATGATCTGCTGAGGATATGAGAACTCCTACTAGCATGGATAATGGTTGATGTGCGGTTAATGATCTGCTACGGAAATGAGAATTCCTACTGGCTAGGATAATGGCTGAGGGTTGATGCTGAGGAGGTGAGAGTCTCTGAGAGAAGACATAGAGAGAGAGTTCTGGTGTCATATTTTTTCTTTCTTTTTTTTTTTTTTTGAAAAGAAGTACTTTTGGTGGCTCTTTTTCCTTGAGAAATGATTGAGTTACGTTTCTCTCTGTTCTCGAAACTTCGTGTATGAATTTTGGACTTTGCCTCTTGTCAGCTTCCGTGGCATTTTTTTCTCTTGTCACTAGGGTGCGATTCTGCTTATTGTTTCCTGATTCTGCGAAAGAAGAATTTCTTGTGCCTGCATCATTTTCTGTTTTTCGATGCCCTTATTCCTCCTTGATTGATTAAAAGCTTTTTGATTATAGCTTTTTTTTTCAGCTTACTTTTTTTTCTTTTGCAATGGTCAGCAGCCTCTCCCTCACAAGACGTAGCCCTGGGCCTTTTGGCCTAGCTGTCACTTTTGGTGTGGCTCTCGCTGCCATCTTTTTTCCTTTTCTATTTTTTTTCAATATTCTTTCTTTTGGCACTGTGGGGATTTATCCTCTTTTCTACTCTTTCAATTTTTTCTTGTACCCACTTTGTTCCTTCTCACTTTGTCAGGTTTTCGTGGGCATCATCGTCCTTGCGATCTTTTGAGAATGTGTTACTTTGAAAGTTCGCATTTGACATCGTCGTGCTGTACTTTGTGATTTTCGGTCCGAGAACCTTTGGAGCGTATCTTGAAAACTTCTTGGGCGAGAAGAAGCTAGGCCAAAAGTCCTTTTTGTGGGGCTTGTTCCCTGTGTTTTTTACGAAATCTTATCATTCCCAGTCCTTCTCTCTATCTTTCTCTGATATCATCTCAAAGGGGACTTTTTGGTTTTGGAGAGAGCTTGAGTTTGCCTGAAGGAAGGGCTTTAGTATGTGCCTGTTAAAAGGGCTTTAGTATGTACCTGTAAAAAGGGCTTAGGTTGGATTGGTGCCGGTAAAAGGGTTTGGATTGGATTGGTGCCGGTAAAAGGGGCTTGGATTGGATTGGTGCTGTAGAAAGGGCTTTGGATTGGTGCCTATGGAAAGGGCTTTGGGATGGTGCCTATAGAAAGGGCTTGGGATTTGATTGATGCCTGTAGAAAGGGCTTGTGAAGTGATTTGACTCTCTGGGAGACTTTGTGATTGTATTTTTTTCTCTCTAGGAGAAAATGTGAAGTGATTCGACTCTCTGAGAAGGCTTATGAAGTGACTTGCCTCTCTAAGAGGGCTTGTGAAGTGATTTGACTCTCTGGGAGGGCTTATGAAGTGACTTGCCTCTCTGGGAAAGCATGTGATCTTATCATGACGATCTGGTCGGTGATGGTGGTGTGACTAATCATCGAGGTATATACCAGGATGTAGTGGTGTGAAGCCTGTCTGGTAGGCCATGAAGCTTAGTGCCTATGTATTCTTGGACTGGTGCGCGGTATACTTTATGCAAGTGTTCATGTGTATACACTATGCAAATGCTTATGCCATGCTTCCCTACATTTTAAGTATTCGCATACTTCTTAAATCATCGCACCAACATTTTAAAAACTTGGTTTTGAAAAGGTTTCGAATCTTGAGTTGCCTGATTTATGGAGTATGTTACGCTACTTGAAATTACCTAAATGCAGATGCATGCATGCAAGACCGACAATTTTCCGAGAACATAGCAACAGTGAAAAGACAAATATTGATTTTCGGTCAATCAGTGAGTGAACGTAAGGTGATAAGAGAAATGGAGTGCTACCGACTTGAGATTTTGCCGATCTTGCGTCATGCTTCCGTCTTTGACAAGTTGTTATCTTCTTTGAGTTCGTGTGCGTTACTGCTTTTTGCTCTTACCCTCAATCTCAGGAGGCTTACAGATATTCTTCAGAGGTAGAATTTATGATTCTGCTGATAAGACGACCATAGGGTTGTGATGGTGTGGGTTAAGCCACCCTCAGCGCAAATGATAAATGGAAAGGGTAGTCTTCGGGGGGGGTTATTTGGGTCTTTTTGTAAATACCCTCAGTAGATGTACTCTCGCCACCTCAATATGTGTGACTGATTATGGTGAGGCTAGTCTTCGGGGAGCTATTCTGGTTTTCTTGTCGAAACCTTTAGTGCATATACCCCCTGTGTTTGCGAATGATGATAGAAACGCTAGTCTTTGAGGAACTGCTCGAGTTTGCTTGTCGATACCCTCAGTACCAATAACCTTGACACCCTCAGTGTATGTGAATGATAATGGAAATGCTAGTCTTTGAGGAGCTGCTCAGGTCTTCTTGTCAATACCCTCAATGCATATACCCTTGGCACTCTCAATGTATGCCCTTTGCACCCTCGGCACGCTTTTCAATTTTCTCACGTCCTTTCGGGAATATTGTTTATGAATCGAGTTTAAACAGAGGCAGACATGAATTAGGATACTCGGAAAAAAATGATTGATTTTATTAATGAAATGAATTGGTACATTGGTAAAAAAAATTCCTCATTCTACCCTTAACCCTTACAATTTCGCTCCCTTTCTCTCTCAATTCCCCCTATCTCTAGGATTCTTCAAGTTAATTAAATTAATGGTGTCTGCCTCTATTTAAGGATTCTTTCTTCAAGGAAGGACAATCTTCTTGGCGTCGATCAAATCTTGGATGGCATGCTTCAGGGCGTAACAGTTATCAGTGTTATGTCCTAATCCTTGGTGGTAAGCGCAACGTTCATTGGCATTCCAGCCATGGGGGGCTGGGTTGGGGGGTGTACGAGGAGCTAGCGGCTGCAGCATACCCTCAGCTTGTAGCGTGGCTAAAGTTTGACTTAGTGAAGTCGATAAGCATGAAAGAGACGATGCTTCTTTTTACTATTACTCTTTTTCGGCCCTTGTTGTCGTGGATAATGGAAGCTGGTTTGTTGATGAGGATTCGAGCTTTGGTAATACTGCACTTGATCGATGGCTGGGGTGATCTTCTCATATTGAGAAGAGGTTTTCTTAGCCTCGGCGACTTGGGCAAGTTCTTCCTCGGTCTCATTAGCTACATGCATTAAGGCCTTATATCGGTCAAAGTATTGGTGACCCATGCTGCTTCGGATCTCGGGTTTAAAGTTCTTGACAATTATCCCCAACTGCTCTTCTTCGGGAATCCTGTCGACCAATTGGGATGCTAACTCTCTCCAGCGAGTGATGAAGTCACTGACATTCTCGTCTTTTCTCTGTTTTGTCATCTCGAGATTCTTACGGGTGACTTTGAGTTCTTCGTTGGACTTATAATGTTCCATGAACTCTTTCACTATACTTTTCCAATCGGCCACTCGGTGCTTCTCTAAACTTAAAAACCAACTGTGGGCTGACCCGGTGAGAGACTGATGAAAGCTTAAGGATAAATGATCCTCTTTCAATCCGTATAATTGCATGGTTCGAACATAGGCTCTGAGGTGCAGGTGAGGTGGAGTATTCCCAGAGAATTTCTTAATGTGAGGGATTTTGAAACCAATAGGCAAACGAGCATCTGGGTAAAGAGATAGGTTTTGAAGATCGACGATGTCATCAGCCTTTTCGGCCACTCTCTGGTTTAGAGCTTTCATCTGATCTTTAAGTGTGGTAATTGCCTCATTCTTTTTAGCCTGATCGATTATGGTTTCGGGGTATCGGACCTGGTTTGGATCTTTATCGTGGATGGCTTGAGGATTGTGGTTTTGAAGGGGTTGGTTATGTTCAGGGTTCAGCTGGGTGGCTTCGGGATCTTGCACTGGTGGTATATCGACGTTGGTAGGGACCACAAGAGGTGGGGGGTTGATGTTGGTATGAACTGGGCGGTGGATGTTAGGCGGAGCTACTGGGCCTCGGGTTTGGTTTTCTTCAGTTGGGTATGGATTTGGATTGGGTTGGTTTGGTTCAGCTCGTGTTCTGGTAGCGATTACAGTGTCCAGACGAGCTTGGGTGGCATCTTGGTGATTCTTCATGATGGCTATAGACTGGGTCAAATCCTGGATTAAATGGTAGAGGTGTTCAAGGGTTAAGGTGCCACCCTCGGTTTGTGGGAGAACGGGACCAGGCGGTGGACCCGATGCATGAGAAGCTTCACCGTAATTACCCTCAGTACTGTCGACCCCGATTTGATGAAGTAGTAGCTCGGTGTTGCAATGAGGAGGCATGATCAATAATGAATCTGATCTCGTGGGTCGTCTAGTTTGCCAGCAGTAGATAATCGGAGTGTGGTAAAGAATTGGGAGAAAGAAATCGGGGATTTGACCGAAAAATCAATATTTTACCATGGGTTGCATAATTCTCGGAAAACTATGACTCGACAGAAAAATAAAATCGAAAACCACTTTTTGGTGATTACTGAAAACAGACTGACGGCAACAACTTGAGAGCCCCGTGGATAGGTTTAGGGTAGGAATATGAATTCCTGGGGTGCCCTTATAACCTTTCAATTTTTGAAATTCTTTTTTTAAAAAAAAAAAATCATTTTGGAAAATGACTCAGTTTTTGGAAAAAAAAAATTGGAAAACATTTTATGAAAATCGGGAAGTTCTCTCCTCTTAGAGTTGTTTTTCATGGAAATAGTGACAGGGAAATTCTCACTAACTGGTTTTAGTGAGGGATTTCTACGAACGGGGTTGGACAGCCTCCGGCCGTACTTGCCAAACCAAGAGTTGGTATGTATGACAAGGCCTTTTGTTCACTAATCTCATGACCGACGGTCAAGAAAACATGCAGAAATTCGTGTGTACTAGGCTGACGCATCATATATGTAATCGTGGTTGAAAAGGGTAAAGTTTCAGGCTCCTTCCTATTTGGCTAGGTCTTGCTAATACCCCAAGGGCGAGTACGTGCAAGGACCTTTAGATATACATTCTGGGTACGTGAGTGTTCTCGTCACTCGATATACCTCAGTTTGGTACTTGGCCAAGGAGAGTGGTCCCATGCGCTTTTGGCTAGTGTAGACCCGCAAGTCCACGGCCTAGTCACGACTTTGGTCCCGAGGTTGATAGGGTAAATTCACACTCACGATAATGCATGATGATAGTGGGTGCGTGCAAAATAACAATTATGGAGGTTCATTATGATATGCGCTTTAGGGTTTGTTCGAGTACTTTCAATTTTTATTTATGAAAAGATTTTCCTCAAACAATTATTACAAACAAAAAGGGAATCAAGGTATCCACCTAAATCGCATCTATGTTATCCTAAGACTAAGGCCAAAAAAGAAAGCATGCAAACATAAACAATTATCCACGCATATTCTACACTTGTTTAGAGTCTAATCCTCTTAAATCTCCCCAGCGGAGTCGCAACTGTGAGAACCCGCGTTCTCGACGCCCGGGGGTACTCGTGGGCGGCGATTCCATTTGTTGATTTGGAAATCGGTTTTGAAAAGAATAAGAGTCGCCAGTTTGTTTTACTAAACAAACAAAAGGTTTGTGTAAAAGAGACGTATTTATGGACTAAATATCCTCTTATACACAATATATGCGAAACTAGTTGATTCGAAGGTTCGGGGATTAAGTTACGAATCGGGAAGGTGTTAGGCACCCAATTCGCCCTTTCGGTCTCTTGAGTAGGATATGCGTGTGTTATAATTTAGTTCTTGCATGCTATTGCTATTACTTTATAACTTTTCGTGCTTGCCTTGGAAATCGGGATTTTGGGGTTGGGATGAAAACGATATGTTTCCTAGTTTGCCCATGATTTTAAAAATAAGTGTGTATGTGGGATTTGAAAAAGAGAGTTTGATAATAATAGATGCAATGAAACAAGTGATTTTGTAAAGTATTGGGCTTTTTAGAAACTGATTCAATGTGGAATCTTATACTCGATATGATATGAGGCGAGTTAACCAATCGTGTACCATAGTCTATTGATTAAACCGGTATAGATGGCACTAGTGCTCTCATCATCGAGTATTCATCACATATACACCGCAATCTATGAGTTAGATTGGATATATAGCGATTATCGATTCCTTCGTATAACAATACCGCTAATCCGAGCTTTTGGAAAAGTAAGAAAGTAATAATACTATTTTGGAATTGGATTAGGGTTTGTTATACGCCTTTGGTTTTGAAAAATAATTTGAAAAAAGGGTTTTGAAAAGCTATCAAGTGATAGAAATTATGCAGACAAGAATATAAATTATAAAACTGACGAATAAATAAAAGAAGAGAGAGAAAAATCATACCCGAGCCTCCTTGGAGGGAGAGAATCAGGATCTCTTGGAGTGTACCACGAAATCCCTTGATTGTTGATAAAAATAATGAATGGAGAGGGGGGTCTATTTATAGTTGAAGAAAATACTTGGAGAGCAAGAAAAGAGATTGCAACTAGGACTCTTGGAAATTATCGCAAAGCCTTCCCACCGTTGGATCATCCTGATTTTTGGATATGTGTTGTAAATAGGAATCTTCTAGATTGTGTAAAAATTTCAGGTCGATCAAATATCGGGAAGGTTCCCTTTCGTTATGATTGGCACGAAGAGTTTGTGTTCGCGTAGGAAAGGTACTTGTTGTAGACAAGGTCCCTTGTTTGCACGACATGTCAGGTTCTAACCGTTGGATCATTCTAAATTTTGGATATGTATTGGAAATATAAGTCTTATAGACTCTGTAAAAATTTGAAGACGATCGGAGTTCGGGAAGGACTCGGTCTCCTTGGCTTGGTACAAAGAGTTTGTTTCCGCGTAGGAAACGTACTTGCGTACAACTATCTCGACAATTAAACTTTCAACCGTTGGATCATTCTGATATTTTGACATGTTTTCCCTCCAAATGTTTTCTAGCTTGTGTCCAAATTTGAGGCCGATAAGAATTTTGGAAGGCCACTATTTATTTTAATTTGCTACGAAGGACATTTCAACTAGAATTGCACGGTAGACAAATTGATTCTTGAGGATCCCATGTCCAACAAAGATGAATTTTTAATATGCTCTTCCCCACAATAAGGCCTATCCATTTACCAAACTCAAACCATTTTAACTTCGATAAGACCTTCATTTGACTACCCGAAATAAACTCGTGATTTTCTGAATTTCCGGAGATTCGACTCTCGGATTGAGCTGATTTTCGGGTATGCTACTCCTTTTGATAATTTCCAACAACTCTCAAAGTTTAAGGATGATCCGAAATGCGTAACTCTCCTTTCACAAGTTTTCAGGAGTTCGACGGTTTTCAATTCCGGCAATTTTTGATAATTCTGTAACTCCTCATTCGGGCTCCTTTCGGCTTTCTTCTTCGACCTGTGTCACATGTACATAATATATGCATCTAGAAATTCTCTTTCATGCATGCGTGCTTATTTTTTTGGAGATCAGGATTCTTGCGGGAGTCGCAAAATGAGGTGTTCACAATGTCTTCATCGGTATGTTGGTACCCCAGACCTTCTTTCTCATATCTCATTACTGGTTCTAAGGCTTGAAGTAGTTTTTGCTGCCCCATTCCTAAACTAGCTCGGATAAGTATTTCATCATTCTCAGCATATTTGTGACCTTGGCGCTGAGACCGGGGATATTATCGAGGGGAGATTCTCAATCCTTTGGGTGGTAAGGGTTTGTACTTGAGGCTAGTAAGAGAAGCCTCCCAACTGTATGCTCTAGCTACCAATACCAAGGATGAGTAATTCCAGATCCGTCAAGGTCCTTTTCGGATCTCCTTAGATGGTGATTACTTTTCCTTCGAAAGGTATTTTGATCTTCTGGTGCAAAGAGGAGGGGAGTGCTCCTATATCATGTAGCCAAGCTCTTCTTAGTAGAAAGTTAAAATTGGAGGGGATATCTATGATTTGAAAATCGGCCGAAAAGTTCCCTGGACCGACCAAGAGATCAAGCTTCAAAAAGCCCAAAACGACCTTTCTAGCATTGTCATAAGCTCTAACTATTACGGCCGATGGAGAGAGCTCTGCATCCGTGATGTCCAAACACCGGGCTGTCTTTAGAGGGCAAACATTTATAGTCGACCCATTGTCAATGAGGACTTGCAGTAGGATCTTTTCTCGGATCCGGACTGTAATATGGAGCGCTAGGCTATGCTTCTTCCCCAAAGGAGACAGGTCTTCATCCGAAAATGATAAATTTCTTTGCACAGTAAGTGACCCAATCATACTTAACAGCTGTTCGAGTGTAGAATCTGGTGATATGGCTGCTTCATCCAAGAGTTTGATAAAGGCAGTCCTGTGAGGTTGGGAGGCAACTAAGAGGCCCCAAATGGTGATGTGTGCTTGAGTTTTCTTCAACTATTATAATACTCGGTCATCTCCTATCTATTTGGGGGGATCGATTTCTCCACTTCTACTAGCGATGGTTGATAAACCATTCCCAAACGAATGATCTATTGTATCCAAATAGACGCTGAGTCTGATTCTTCTAAGGTCTCTGGTGGATCTGTTTCTACCAACCAACTGAAATCCCTAGGTGAGGTTTTTGTGATACATATTGTCTCATTCCCTGTTGGTTTTTAAGGTCCTCGAGACTGCCATTATTGTTTTGCCTTTTCTTGGTCCACCCTATCCCAAATTTTTCGAGATTGGTCTTGATTGTAAGTGGCTGGGAGATCCCCTGGGTTGTCTTTCCTAAGCCCTGCACTGGTAGGAAATTCATCTTAGCCATTCACTGATCGATTATTGGATTGAGGCTTGGGGCAACTTGGGTCTTCTTAGGTGGCACAGTCGGTGACTTCTCTTCATTAGCTGACGTGGTTCTCGAGTAAGTTTGATCATCTCAAATAAGTCCTATAGGGTCAAAACCCTCTTCATCTGTAGTCAAGGCATTAATTCCTTAATGACGTCTTCCCAAGTTTTTGTGTGATGTCTCTCTAAATAAAAAAATCATCTCAGGGTGGCCCCCCTGAAAGTCATGTGAAAAGCCTGAGCCAACTCGGGCTCTCCAAAATCGGACGCTTGCATAGATCTTATGTATGATTGGAGGTGAGTCTTTAGGGGTGTGGTTCTAGTAAACTTAGTGATAGAAGGGAGCTTAAATCCCTGGGGCAATCTAGCTTTGGGGTAGAGAAAGAAGGCATTCATGTTTGTAATCTCGTCTGCCCCTTTTATCAGAGAGATTCCCTTTTACAGGGTCTTTATTTGTTCTTTTAATTTCTTTATTGCTTTTTTGATACCTTCTTGGGCTGTTCCCGAGCTATAACTAAATCTACATAAACTACCCGGAGTCAGTTTATATCTCGGTATTCGTTGGGAGGGCTACCGGGGCTGGTGGTATGATAGGCCTTGCAGTGATTTGAGGCCATTGCGGGTACTGAGGGTCAAAATTCAGTTGGACTTGGGGTTAAGGCTAGATGATGGGTGGCTCTTGTTGTTGATAAGTGGGGCCGGAGTCCGGGGCCCATTGGTTCTGGTTATTGGGATCGGGTTAAATGGGACCCGTTGGGATATGGCCCATTTGTTATGGGTTTGTTCCTTGGAGGGGGTACTTGTGATGATTGTTCTTGGTTCAGATCTTGATTCAGTGGTAATCGTTCAAACCCTGGTAGTGCAATTTGTTTAGCTGACAATTCTTTCACTCGAATTTGGGTGCTTTGTTACTCGGTAGTGAGGCTTGCTAGATTCTTACTGACGGTCATTAGTAAACAAAGCATTTCGGCTAGGGTTGGTTGAACTGCTGATGCCTCGGTTAGGCTCTGCTCTATTTCTTGGTTCTCACACCCATCGGCCATTTCAAGTATGCTTGGTCTTATTAATCTTTCGGTGTGATCTCGACCGGCCCAACCTTTCAGACTGTCGTTGTTTAGGGATGTAGATGAAACCACATGGCAGGGATGAAGGAAGACTATGGTGCGACTCGATTTTTGCCAAAAGAACCACTAAAAAAAGAAATGATCACAGAAAAAAGACTCGGGTTTTGATGAAGTGTATAAAAGAAGTCGTAAGGTGGTACATCCCTTATGGCTGTGTAAAAAGTGCTTTATCTGACTCAATCTTACATGCAGTGCAGGTGTATGAACGGTTAAGGATTCAGACTCCCTCTTATTTGGCAAGACCTTGCGATATACCCTAGGGCGAGTACGTACAAGAATTTTTTGATATATTTTCCAAGTAAGTGAGGGTTCTCGTCACTCGATATACCTCGGGGGCATACTTGGCCAAGGATAGTTGAAGTAAATGCTTTCGGTTTATGTTGGCCCAAGCAAGCCAACTCCCTACTCACTTATAATACTTTCATGGGTTTGGGGTGATTTCACACTCGTAAAACCAATGCATGAATAGTGATGTGCGTGAAAATTTTGAAAGATCGAGTTTACAAATGTCATTTATCTTATCATGTGTTTTTGGAAAATTTCCATTTTTATTAAAAAAATATTTCTTTGCAATTAATTAACATAGGAAAAAAGTAAGGAACGCAGTAAAAGCAGATATTCAACAAATAAACACAAGTCCACATATAAGAGCCTAGTTTTCTAAGTCCCCAACAGAGTCGCTACTGTGATAATCCGCAAATGAGACCCCCGGGTCTCAATCCCGTGTGTGGGCATCTGAAACATCAAAACGGAGGCCGTCATTCCATTTACTTCTAATGGTGTGGGAGGTTCCTATTTATCTATCTTTAAATGCAAAGGGGTTCGTCTCAGAGTCGCTAGTACGTTTTACAAGAAAATGGACAAAAGGGGTGGTGTAAGAGGAAAGGCTATCGACAAACCTTTCTTCACACCTTTGTCTACGAAAGCAGGGTTCTATAAGGTTTGGGAAGCACGTTACAGTTTAGGAAGGTGTTAAGCACTCGTTCCGCCCTTTCGGTCTCTAGCGGTCTTATGTGTTTATTTTATGTTGAAAAACTTAGATGTTTTTACTAACAATTTACTACTTCTCGAATGAAAAACCCTAATTTTGAAACGGGAAAACGGAGAAAAACCTTTGCGTTCCGTGATCCGGTTGTTTTAGTTTTTTGAAAATCTGATTATCAATGACAAAGGTTTATCTTATTTGTGTTGAAATGAGAGTGATTCGGTATTGTTTCCTCATATAACAATATCAATTATTTCGTTTGGTTAATTCATAAAAGATTGGACCTTATCGGAGCTAATTTCAATATGGGATTTAAACTCCTTGAGGAGAGTTTTATCAAAAATATCATAGTCTATGGAGAAGACGAGATAGGTCCGAGTTTAATTCCTAAGTAAGTTATATCGATCCAGGTTTTGAAAACCTATTTTTAACCTGACGATAATGTCCTTACTTTTCTGATTTTGCAATTGATTTTGTTTTGAAAACAGTAGACTATTTTGTAATTTTGCAATAAGTTTATTCAAACAAAATGTGGACTAAAAAACAGAAATAAAACAAGTATACATATATCTAATTTTAAATACTAGAAGAGACTTTTTTTACCTTCCCGACGAGAATAATAATAAGAGAGAAAATATAATATGGCAGAGAGATCTCTAGCGATAATAATCTTTTCCCTTTTCAGATATTTTCGAGAATTTGATTCCAAAAGTGAGACACGCTGAGTGTCAAGAATAGATCCAATTATTCTTCAGAAATAAGATAATCGTAGAATATACTTGATAAAAGACTAGAAAATCAGATAGAATACTAGAACTCTTAAATCCCAAAGTGTTGTCCTTGCACCATTGGGGGTGTTGGCCTATTTAGAATGCTGGGGAGAGATTGTCGTGCGATATATCTCAGAAGAGGCAAGTGTCGCACGACATTTGCGACAATGTTGCGCGACAAACGGCTAAAGCGACCCTTCTGACAGACTGATTTGTCAGAAAGTTGTTGATCTGTGTTCGGGAAACTTGTCGCGTGATATAAGGGAGATTGTTGCACAACATATTGGTTTGTCGCGAGATAATCTAACTTAAAAACAAGTTTGCTTGACGAACAATCCCTTTTTGGGGCAGTTTTGGGTGCTCGGGTGGGACCTGAACTCCAAAAACTGTAATTTTCGATAGTCGTTAGGATTCTTACAGGGGTCACAAATTAGGGTGTCTATACACCCTAAGGATGCATGATCGGCTAAGAGAACTTGGTAGGCAGATTGTCTATGATGAAAATAGGGATGAGCCGGGGAAGCAGAGTAGATTGTGGTGTCCTGAAGATTCTTTAGACGCATTAAGGACATATTAGGTAAGATCTAAGCTCATCTATCATGTTTATCCTGACAATTTAGTACTCGCTCCATATCAAATTAAGAGTCTCATTTTCCTTTAATTTTTGGATTGTCACCAATTAAAAGACACATTTATATTTTTTGGACAAAATCAATGTACCATATCTCAACATAGTAGATAAGTTTTATTTCTGACCTTTGATTAGGAGGAGATTAGCCTTTTTTTACAAAAATGTAACAACTAAAGTGGGATTCTTTATTTGAAACAAAGGGAGGAGTATCTTTCTTTTCCTATTTAATGCATTTATAAGATAAATCTTTTGGGGAATTGTTTGACAATTTGATGCGACTGCTCATGAGGATAAGCTATGGTCATATATCATATATGTTCCAGTTTTTGTGTTTGAACAAAGAAGAATTTTGTCATTTTTATAAAATATATATAATATATACCTTTTGTCCTTAAAAAGAGTATTCACATAGGCCATTTGATCTTTCAAATATATACTATGTTCGAGTTAAAAATACTCACTATAACCCTTTTTATGAATTTATCAAAAAGTGCTTAACCCTTTTCCTATTTAATGTACTTCATTTTTTTTTATCGTTATATCAATTTGAAATCTTTAAATACTCTATAGTAGCATGAAACAGAAAAGGTTAAAGCTCTTGACGTGGACTCTTTATTAAAATTTTAAGTGTAACTACAACATCAATTTTAACCTTTTTATTTGGGGCCCGTTTTATGGCATGAATTTCAAATTATAATTCTAATATTGTTTCATTTTCTATTGATGAATAGTAGGTGAATTAGAAATAATTGTAAATTTTTTAATTCACAATTTCATATACAAACACATGGCCCATGGCCCTTTGTATTTTCCTGTTTCCTTATTAGGATAGTTTAAAACAGTATGGTTGACATAATGGTGGGCTTTAGTGTTAAACTGAATTAATATTTATTTTTCATCAACAGTTGTCAAGAAAGGTTAAAGCACTCTATCTTGACTTAAAACAGGACTTGAAGTTAGACTCGGATATTCAAAGCCCTTGTCTTGTAGGAGCATACCAAGTTTCTTAGATTGGGGTCCATAGACCTTGAGGGAGATTTTAAGCACCTTCTTTCAAGTTGAAGATGGCTTCAATGAAGTTGCCAGATAAATTTTAAGCCAATGAATTTTCATCTAAAGAACATTGTTATTCTTGATTTATCAATGAGCCAATTCACAGACAACCGGAAGGGTTGGAGCGAAATCAAGGTTAAAAATCTCTCTACTTTTGCTTTTATTGTGAAATATATTCATGTTAATTCCCTTGAAAGTTAAATTCACTTTCTATTTTGACAGATCGCAAGAAAGTTGAAAGTTCTAAATCTGTCACGTTGTTATGGCTTAAGAAGAGTTGCACTTTTTTCTACATTTGCAAGTTTAGAGAGATTGATTCTTTCTTATTGTACATCTTTGGAAGAAATTGAGCCATCAGGGGGGAATCTTATAAATTTGAGAGTTTTAGATCTTTCAAATTGCCAGTGCCTAAGAAACCTTGATTGTTCCATGTTTCCATCCACCTTTAAAGAGTTTGGATGTACAGTGGTGTGAACAGTTACATAGTCTTGATGGACTTGAACAATCAGTATTGTTTAAAAACTTGAATTTATCATTTTGTTGATCTCTAGTAAAAGTATCCCATTTACCAAGCTCTAAAAAGATAGAAAAAGCTATATTTTAGAAAAATTGATGACAACATTAACTACCGAATGTGAAGGGTTGTAAATCCATGTAAGGAATATCTGAACTCTCGAACTTGAGATTGCTAAGGACAAATAAACACTGAGGTATTTGCGAAACTTGGACATCAGTGAAGTTGCTGGGCATTACTTGTTTGTAAGTTTCCCGTGAATCAATCACATGAAGCACGAGCAAATTCAGATTTAGAGGTTTGATGATTTCTTAATGTTGATGGTATATTTCTATTGGGCTTGGAAATAATGTTTTATGGGTTTTTTTTTATTGATTACTTTTTTATTATGGTTTTTTTTTCCTGCATCTTCTGTCCAATTGATAGGGTCTTGTTGTTTGCTCAGTTTCCTGCTATTTCTATACTTTTATGCTTACTAAGCGACTTTTGAAAGGGATTCTTTTAGCTATTTTCAATTGGAAGTAAATACTAACTTGCAATCCCTTATAGGCTAGTCTGGTGAAATTATAAGGAAAAATCATAGTGATAAATGCTGTATTTTAGTAAAGAGTATATTAAGACTATAAATCCCACCATCAGAAAATCGAAACCTCAGAAAGTAATATATATGAGAAAAAGGCAACTCCACCCATAGATAAACGGATTTGGGTTGGATATTCCGAACTCTTATTTTATTGATATGGTACATGTTGATTTCTGATATGTTTCCAATTCACTCACTTTGTGTGGTGTTTGGTGTTTAAGGATTTTGGAGTGAAGATAGATCTTCCAAAGAGAGGTGGGTTGATTTATATTACTAGGACTTGGATTTGGGCAGAGTTCCTTTGAACGGTAAAGTTCTTTGGAAATGCATTTTGTTTGCAATATTGAGAGGAATGAGCGAATTTCTTAAAAAAAGATAGCAGAGAAAGAATGGATATATGTAATGACTTCATTTCAAGCAAAATACATAATTTCGCTTAGTGAACCAGCATGAAAAACACTTGAAACAACAAATTTCATTTGGACCATACGCAGCAACTGGAGTAATTGACCAAAGTGTGAACACCCCAATCCGCGACTCTCGTGTGAACCTAACAAGCATTTTGCATCAAGTCTTAAGTCATCATACATACAAGAGGCCATTAGGAAAAATCCTGATTTTTTGAGCGTGTTAGAAATATACCGCAACCTTTGTTGCCACTTCGCTTACTAGGACGGGGATTGACCTGCCCGGTCAGGTCGCAGGGTGCGGGGCAGCGCCCCGTTAGAAAAATTAGGTTTTTTTTGATAGCCAGCCGCACGCCCCCCAACCGCACGATTGGCCCCCAACCGTACGGTTAGCACATACCACACGCCCCCCAACCGCACGGTTGGCTCCCAACAGTACGGTTGGCACATACCGCCGCCGCCTGTCGCACACCCAACCGTACGGCTACCTGCCAACCGTACGGTTGACACACCCTTGTCGCACGCCCTAGCCGCACGCCATGCGGCTACCCCCTGCGGTTGGCCTCTTTTGGAGCGTTTTTGGCGGATTTTTCCCTATAAATAGGACCCTTGGGATCCCATTTTGGGATCATCAACAAGGAATAGTATTTTTGGTAAGTAGGAGCTTTGTCAAAGTCTCTAGAAAGTCATTTTTAGAGAAATTCTGAGAGAGAAGGCTAGTGAGAGAGAAGGCTAGTGAGAGAAAGCTTTAGAGAGAGAAAGCTCTAGAGAGAGAAAGCTCTAGAGAGAGAAGGAAGTCAAGGCAAAGTCCTCCTATCTTCTTCAAGCGCAGCAGGTATAACTTTCTACCAAATCCTTAATTTCAGTACTGCATTTAATTTCACTTTTAATACAGAAAATTAGATAACTTGCAAAGAAGTTCATTGCTTTCAAAACAAATCCTTTCTAAGTTTTACAAGAAATCTAAAACCTGTTTTGACACGTTTTCAAAACAAACAAAAATACAAAAACAGTTTCCAAAAGAAAGGAACTACGAGACTCTGATTTCATTCTACGAATGAATACGTAGGCGCTCGCAAAGCTCGAGTCCGATTTCAAAATACCGTTTTAAATCAAGTCTATCCGGAAAGGACTATTCTGAAAACTATTCAAACTACTTGCAAGATATCTAAAATAGGAATTAAATACATGATCCATTAAGAGACCGAAAGGGCGAATTGGGTGTCTAACACATTCCCAATTCGTAACGTAGTTCCCGAATCCTAGTAAAGTAAATTTTCAAAATAATTCTCTGGTTTCAAACGTATGAAAGATAATTCGTTTTCGAATTGTCCTTCGTACGATCTTTTGTTTGTTTTCCCGTAAAACAAACTGGCGACTCTACAAAACATGTTTTCAAATAAAAACCGAGAACGAGGACTCTTTTCTTCTCTCGGGTCGCGGGTCCGGATTTTCACACAAAGAGTAAACATGTAAAAGCATGCTTCTCATTTAGTTCATGCAAATGTAACCTTGGAGTCAACAATAATCATATTGCAGATATATGTTTGGGTGGAAATTGTTATATTAGTCCTCTTTTTCGTGTCAATGGTGGTTTATATGGGAATGGGCTTTTAATAAAGGGGGCATATAGTTCTAAGAACTACAAATGGAGTATCAAAAACTCATGTTCTTGCTTCAACTAAAATGGTGAAAAACGCACCTTAGTTTTAGCCCAAAAAACACCTCCATATTCTTGTCATCCTCGCAAAGGCACGGCAACTTCGGATAATATAAGATGAACACATTCCCCCAAGTTAGTGCTTCATCTAAAATAAGAAGTCATTAGGAAGGAAGTTAGAAAACTTCATTTGATAAAATCACTGACCTTATGCAACAAAAAAATAATAAAAAAATAAATAAAAGATAATTATTTCTATTTGGAGCTGTTGAATTCAAAAAAGCTACCTGTCAAAGAGATGAGTTCTTTTTCTGTTTGCGAACCTCTTCGTTAGTTTTTTGTCAATGGATTCCGCATTAGTCGTTACTCGTTACTTGTACAATAAGAAAGAAAAGTTATAACGCGAGTGCATGTTTGCCATACCCCGATCGATGCTGACAGGCATTTAACATCACTGCAAAGGTATATTTCATTTGTCACAATTAATACCCTCAAGTCCCATTTCTAAGAATAGTGTCATAACATCCTCGAAGCACCTGTTTTGGAAGTAACCAGCCAAGATTGCTATCCAAGACACAACTTTTGGAGTTTGCAACCCATCAAAAATTTGTCTTGCAATTGAAATCTCTTGTGTTTGAGAAAAGGCTAGGATTGAGATCGGTCCCACTTCTTCCATCTCACCACAGTTCTAATACATGTCTATAATTACAGTACTAACGTATGACCAAACTCGACATTAGTCTTGAACATCTGGTTTTGAATTTGCAAACCCAAAACTCAAATCTTTAAGACAAGCGCGAATGCGAAATGCATGCATTCTTGTTGAAACTTTGTATATATTTTGAAAATAAAAATTAGTTTGATAAGCTGCATTCCCAATTCTTGTTAAATTGGACGAAATATTTGATTGGTTGCTTATTCAATACTATTTTTAGACACAAGAAAAGGTTTTGAATTTGCTGTTATGCAAAGATTTACTTGCTCTCTGAACTTCGGTCAAAATTTGTTGAAATTGGTTTCAACCTCCCTGGTCTCTCTCCCCCACGATTCTGATCCCTGCGTATCGTTTTCATCACTCTTGTACTATAAATACTTCCACCTCTTGTCATTTGGAGATCGTCAAATTAAAAAAACTCACGAGCTCTCTTTTACTAAATTAGTTACTTCTTTGATATATATATACATTCAGTGAAAGATTTTCCTTCCCTGGGAATTTTTTCTTTTACTCAAGTTTCCGAGCAAAATCAATAAAGCATGTTAGTATACCGAATTTCAGTTGTGCAAAGGAATTCGAGACAGAAGCAAATTGTTTGGCTTGTTTTATCCCGGGGACAACGCGGCACCATAAAGAACTGCAAGCACACTCGGAGCAGAGCCGCGAAACGTCTTTAAGAGAGCGACATTGTCCGCGACTCAATCCGTTAATTTCCATTGCTGAGTATTGGTACTATCTTCCAGTTTTAATTTCTTATTTGTGCTTTAGTTTAATCTATATATTAAATACATTACGTATCTGCTATTTATTCATTTTCTTGTAATGGCTTCCGAGAACCGTACTACATCTGAAACTGCTAACCTTAATGTACCATTTCGTTTTGGCGGTATGCACTTTAAAAGATGGCAGTAGAAAATGTTTTTTTTTTACTTGACTACAAAGAAAGTTCAGTCTGCACTTGAATCCAGTAAACTAGTTTTCACTGAACCCATTTCTGAAGCAAATAATAAAATTCTTCAAAACTGGATAGATACCGATAATTTTTGCAAAAACTATATTTTGAACGGACGAAGCGATAATCTGTACGATTACTATTTAAAGTGCAAATCCGCAAAAGAAATTTGGAATGCCCTTAAAAGTAAATCTGATACTGAAGAAGCTAGTGCGAAGAAGTATGATGTTAGTTGATATAAAATACCAAATGACAGATACTAAACCCATTGTTGTACAGACTCATGAGCTTCAAAAAATTGCTTTTGAAATTAATTCTAAAGGCATGCAATTAGATGAGCAGTTTCAGGTAGCAGTTATTATTAACAAATTACCTCTTGGTTGGAAGGAATTTAAGAATACACTGAGGCCCAAATCAAAGGAATTTTCCTTCAAAAGTTTGATTACCAAACTTCGCATTGAGGAAGAACAACAAAAGCAAGACCTAAATGATGAAATTTGGTTATTAACCGAAACCAAGCAAGTTCTTCCACTCCAGCTGTTCTGAAAGCGAATACTAAAAATGATGGGGTAAAAAATAACTTTATCATTGGCCTACAAAGATAATATTTTACACTTTCTTTTAAATAAATATTTTACTCATATTATACACTTTCTTTAAATAAATATTTCACTCCATTCATCACTTTTCTTTAAATAAATATTTCACTCCATAATATTCATCACTTTTCTTAAAATAAATATTTCTCTACATAATATTCTACACTTTCTTTAAATAAATATTTCACACCATTCCCCACTTTTCTTTAAATAAATATTTCACTCCATAATATTCCTCACTTTTACCAAATTACCTGTTTGCCCCTTATTTTTATCAAATTTACTTTTTTACCATTCTACATTTACCTATAAATACCTCCCCTCATTCATTCATTCAACATCAACAAAAAACACACCAAAACATACACCAAAAACATACAATACTTCTCACCCAAAATATACACTTTATTTCCTATATATTTTATTCATCTTCTTGAAATATTTGTAATTCTAATTCTCTACTTATAAATAGAATTAAGGAAATTATAGAGAGAGATTGGTAATCCTAATTATATACTTATAAATAGAATTAAGGAAATTACCTTAATTAGCGCTACCGGAGGAACCTACCTTAATAAAAAAAGTCATGTGTTCATCATTGCGCCGCATTTATTTTTTATTTACCGATATTCACTTATTGATTGGTTAATTATCTATTTCTAGATTTTGACACCATCAAAAAATATGAAGCGACAAGGAAAAAATCAAAATAGTAATCAGAACAATGGAAACCGCAACAGAAATCAGAATAAGAATAATAACCACTCTCAAAATGAAAATAGAAATGCTCAAGCCAATAACAGTAATAATGGGGAATTTACCTATTATAACTGTCATAAGCCTGGGCATATAGCAAGGAACTGCCGGAACAAACGCCGTGCTGCTCTGCAAGCAAATTATACCGAAAAGCCATTTGTGGCTATGATCTCAGAAATTAATCTGATAACAAGTTCCGATGGGTGGTGGGTCGATACTAGCGCTTCTCGCCATTCTTCTATGATCGTACCTTTTTCAAGAAATATTCTGAGGCCGATGATCGAAAAGTGTTGTTGGGAGATTCTCACACTATTATAATTGCTGGTACAGGAGAGGTTGAACTTAAGTTTTCTTCTGGAAAGACTGTCATCCTTAAGGATGTCTTTCATACTCCAAAAATGAGAAAGAATTTAGTGTCTGGCTATCTTCTCAATAAAGCAGGTTTTGTTCAAATTATAGGTGCTGATGTGTATACTCTTACCAAGAATGGGATGTTTGTAGGAAAGGATTATGAATGTGATAGGATGTTCAAGTTAAATGTTGATTCTAATAAAAAGGTTTTTAGTTCTACTTATATCATTTGTTCATTTAATGTGTGGCATGCTAGACTTTGTCATGTAAATAAATGCCAAATTAAGAACATGAGTAACCTAGAGTTGATTTCACCATTATCACTCGATGACTTTGAAAAATGTGAATTTTGTAGCTAAGCCAAGATAACTAAAACATCACATAAATATGTCTTAAGAGAATCCGAACCATTTGAATTGATTGATTCAGATATTTGTGAATTCGATGGTGTTTTGACTCGTAATGGAAAAAGGTACTTTATTACCTTTATTGATGATTGTTCAAATTTACAAATGTTTATCTCATGAGAAATAAAAGTGAAGTAATTGATATGTTCAAAGTGTTTGTAAATGAAGTTGAAAATCAGTTTGATAAGAAAATAAAGAGATTACGTAGTGATAGAGGTATTGAATATGACTCAACTGATTTTATAAATTTGTATGCTCAACTTGGAACTATTCATGAGACCACTGCTCCTTATTCACCTGAAATGAATTGTAAAGCTGAAAGAAAAAATCGAACGTTTGCTGAGTTAATTGTTGCTACATTATTAAATTCAGGGGCTGCCATTTATTGGTGGGGCAAAATATTATTAACTATTTGTTATGTTCTTAACTGTGTGCCTAAGAAGAAATCAAATCTTTCCCTTTATGAAATTTTGAAAAGTAGGAAACCCAATATCTCTTACTTAAGTGTTTGGAGTTGTCTTGCTTATGTGCGTATACCTAATCCTAAGAGGTCTAAACTTGCTAGTCGTGCTTATGAATGTGCTTTTATTGGTTATGCTATTAACAACAAGGCATATAAATTTTATGACATGAAAAATCAGGTTGTTACTAATGATGTAGACTTCTATGAAGATAAATTCCCCTTTAAATTGAGGAAAAGTGGGGGTAGTTCACTACCTTTTAGCTCCACCCTACCTACTAGTACCGAGCACAATGATACAACGATTGAACCCAGAAAAAGTGAAAGAGCTAGAACCACTAAAGACTTTGGGCCTAATTTTTATGCATACATTTTAGAAGAGGATCCTTCGACCATTAAAGAAGTGTTGTCTTCCTTAGATGCTGACCTTTGGCAAGAAGCCATTAACAATGAAATGGATTCCTTAAAATCAAATAGAACTTGGCATTTAGTAGACCTACCTCCTGGCTGTAAAACCATAGGATGTAACTGGATTCTTAAAAAGAAATTGAAACCTGATGGCACTGTTGATAAATATAAAGCACGTTTAATTGCCAAGGGTTATAGACAATGTGAAAACGTAGATTTCTTTGATACATATTCTCTAGTGACTCGAATAACATCTATATGTGTGTTAATTGCCTTAGCTGCATTGCATGATCTTGTTGTATACTAAATGGATGTTAAAACTACTTTTCTTAACGGAGATTTAGAAGAAGAAATTTATATGGAACAACCTGAAGGTTTTATTATTTTTGTTCAAGAACACAAAGTACACAAATTAGATAAATCCCTTTATGAATTGAAACAAGCTCATAAACAATGGCATGAGAAATTTGATAAATTGCTTACATCGAATGGATTTATTATCAATGAAAGTGATAAATGTATTTATTATAAGACTGAGAATAATGCATGCACTATTATTTTCTTATATGTTGATGACATGCTCATTTTTTGTTCTAATATCCACATTGTCAAAAATGTGAAATCCATGCTATGTGCTAATTTTGATATGAAGGATTTGGGATAAGCCAATGTTATTTTGGGGATTAAAATTACTAGGACGGAAAATGGACTTTCTTTGGATCAATCTCATTACATTGAGAAGATTCTAGAGAAATATAATTTCTTAAACTGTAAACCAGCATGTACCCCATATGATCCTAGTGTAAAGTTGTTCAAGAACACTAAAAACAGTGTTTGACAAAGTGAATATACAAGCATCACTGGTAGCCTTCGATATGCTACTGATTGCATTAGGCCCGACATTGCTTATGTAGTGGGGGTACTATATAGATTTACTAGCAATCTTGGTATGGAGCATTGGCATGCTGTTGAAAGGATCATGCGATATCTGAAAAAAACCATGCACCTAAGATTACACTATCAAAAGTTTCCCGCTGTACTTGAAGGGTATAGTGATGCTGACTGGAATAACCTGTCGAAGGACTACAAGACCACTAGTGGATACGTCTTCAGCATAGCTGGTGATGCAGTTTCTTGGATATCGAAGAAGCAAACCATTTTGGCTCAATCTACGATGGAGTCTGAGATGACAGCACTAGCTCTTGCTAGTGAAGAAGCAAGTTGGTTGAGAAGCTTTCTTACAGATATCACTATTTGGGAGAAACCGATGCAAGCCGTCCTTATCCACTGCGATAGTATCGTGACTATTACAAAAGTTCAAAACGTTACTATAAGGGCAAGAGGCAACATATTCGTCGTAAGCACAGTATAGTTAGAGAATTTTTATCTAATGGTACTGTAAGAGTGGATCATATACGGTCTGAAGAGAATTTGGCTGATGCTTTGACAAAAGGATTAACTAGAGAGAACGTGTGGAACACCTCGAAAGGGATGGGGTTAAAGCCCGTTGATAATTAAGTCATACGAGATGGTAACCCAACCTATACACTAGAGATCCGAAGAAATAGGTTCAAAATGTAACAACAAGTTGCGTATGATATGGTGAATCATGCATTTATTTGTCTATTTCATCTCTATAAGAGCATGATATCCTGAAGCGATATTAGGTTGAGTTTAGTCTCTTAATGAGTTCTATAGCTCCATGTGGAGTGGTACCAAGCTACGGGAGTACTCTTGATAAATTCACATAGGTGAATGTGGAAGTGAGGCCGCTTCCTACGAAATTTTGGGGAAATTCTCTAGAGCTTTCACCGAACCGGGATATAAGCACATGGTCGTATCGTGCTGGCTTTCGGACTACACGCTTATAGATAGTGTGTGTAATGTTGTCAAAGATAGAGTTCAAAACCACGAGTTACTATAGTATATTCTCGAGCATCAACACTATATAAAGGTTCAAGTTGAACAACACCTTTACTTATGCACGAATTATAAAATTTTGCTCAATGATTTTTATATTTTTTAAAATACAAGTGGGAGATTGTTGAAACTTTGTATGTATTAATTAGTTTGATAAGCTACATTCCCAATTCTTGATAAATTGGACGAAGTATTTGACTAGTTGCTTATTCAATACTATTTTTAGACAAAACAAGAAAGGGTTTGAATTTACTGTTATACAAATTGATTTACTTGCTCCCCGAACATCGGTCAAAATTTTTTGAAATAGGTTTCAACCTCCCTGGTATCTCTCCTCCACGATTCTGATCCCTGCTTATCGTTTTCATCACTCTTGTACTATAAATACTTCCACCTTTGATCATTTGGTAACATGCATACTGATGAAACACTAAACCACACACTCATTCACAATCCTACACAATCCTACCCAAACATTTTTATTTAAATAACCGTTTCTACAAGCTAGCCTAGTCATAATGGAATTACAAGTAAATATATTGAATTGAAAACCCTCATATAACCCTTCCCACATCCGAATAAGCCAAGTAGATGCAAACAAGTGCGTTCTTCACATGCGCACTGATGAAACATTAAACCATCCAAAAAACATACCCATGAAATTGCTTGCCCTTTTCAAGTTTCCAATTATTAGAACAATAAGATATCATTGCTAAACCATGCTCATTCGGGCTAAGATTTTGCTCATAAACAATGTTCTTGAACAATCTGAATACTTGAAAGCAAGCCCTTTGTAGAATAATCCATCCATTGATGCACTCCAAGAAACTATATTTTGTCTGGGCATTCTATCAAAAAGGTGGCGGGCAATAATTAGTTGGCCATATTTGGATTAAAGAAGATTGATTTAAGATCTACCTTATGAAGCACTTCAAGTATAAATATATCTAAGATCTACCTTTATGAAGCACATTCTGTTGAAAGATATCCCCGTGTGTCGAGTAATTAGTCTCCACTCTCGAGCGGAGGATACCCTGGTGAGAGCAAAAAAATTACTAATTACAAAAAAAATAAAAATAAATAAATTAAGTTTTAGGGTAGCCATATTATCAAAGAAATATTGTCTTTACCAGAACTACTTTGAGAAGTTGTGAAGATAATTGCTTTGGTGACGAGAGTAATGTTAGCATGTACCCTAAGGCTAGCTTTCGCATGCCGGATAAAAAGGTAAGATATGATAGAATAAGAGTCGGATAGGAAAAAGACGAGATTTAGTTGGATTGAAATTATGTGGGATATGATATGACATAAATATATCGGATAAAGACACCAGAAAGGATAGGATAAAAACCAGGCGACGGGGATTAAATAAAATTTTCATTTGGTACAATCCTATAATAAAGATAATTGCTTTGGTAAAATTTAATACCTTCAGTTTAGTTATCTGTGTTCACTTGTGGGTAGTAAACATTTTTAGCACCTTTAGTTTAGTTATATGTATTTAGCTGTAGTGCTAAAACAGTTTTAACACAATTTTAGCACCAATTGTCCAACATTATAATGTTGTTAAAAGTGTTTTAGCACCGATTGTCCAACACTGTAATGCTGCTAAACAGGTTTTAGCACCTTCAATTTGGTTATATATGTTCACCTGTGGTGCTAAAAAGGTCTTAGCACTTTCAATTTAGTTATTTATATTCACATGTGGTGTTAAAACAGTTTTAGCACCAATTTTTTGAAGATGTTAAAAGAGCTTTAGCACCACATGTAAATACATATAATATAAACTGAAAGTGTTAAAAATATTTTAGCACCAATTATCATTTGAATTGTTTACTCGATCTAATAACTTTATATGTTCTACTACTTCTGTTTTACTTCGGTTGTCTCACCCTTCCTCCACCCGATACCTATAACGTTCCACCTCTTTCCATATATGTCTCTATTTCTTTTATATTTGAGCCTTTTCAATAATGTTAGAATACTTTGTGCAAACAAGAAAAAAATGTTAGAATTTTCTTTCATCAACTGTGAGATTTTAATTTACTTCAGCTTGCTGTTTTTTTTTGTTTTTTTTTTTAACGAGTATTGTCAATCATATTTTTTTTCTTATTTAATTTATTTGTAATCATATTTTATTGTTTGCGTTTAGAGGTTTTAATAGATCAAGAGCTTGAGGGAGAGAAGGATTCTATAACATGTGCATGACCGTGGACAAGAAAAACTTTTTTTTTTTTTTTGAAAGAAGAAGAAAAGCTCCATTAAATCAAATCAAAGCAAAGAACATCAGAAATCAAGGAAGGAGGAGCGAACACGCTCTCCACCGAACCAGGCAAAGAATTCGAAGCTCTAGCTAACGTATGAGCAACCGAATTCGCTGATCGACCAACAAAATTAAACAAACACAAACCAATATCCCTGCTGAGGGATTTACAATCATTAATGACCAAACCAAACATCGAATAATCTACGAAATTATTAAGCATAGCATTCACCACCGTCAGCGAATCTGATTCAA
The DNA here is from genome assembly GCA_021464415.1 of Lonicera japonica. Taxonomy (NCBI): domain Eukaryota; kingdom Viridiplantae; phylum Streptophyta; class Magnoliopsida; order Dipsacales; family Caprifoliaceae; genus Lonicera; species Lonicera japonica. The sequence goes on along the minus strand of JAKCWG010000242.1, from coordinate 67,833 downwards.
CGATTATCCGCTGAAGCCCCTCTTTTTCAACCAACTAAGAGCCTCTCTAAGACTGATGGCTTCTGCCAAGTTAGGAGAAAAAATGCCCGGAAGCGCACCATAAACACACGCCATAAAAACTCCTTCAGAATTTCGAAGAACACTACCATAACCACAGCACTCCGAGCCCGCAAAAACGCTAGCATCAGTGTTGCATTTTAACCAGCCACTGGGTGGCCTAGACCAAGAATGAAGAGCAGAAGAAAGAGGCGAAGCCACTGACTGAACCTGAACACGAGCAGCGCGCCATTGAGACAATAGTCGAAGCACGCTTTAAAACTTGATTTGGCGAGTTTAATTTTCCATGCCATACCAAATTGTTACGATTATTCCATATACTCCAACACAGAACCGCAATCTCCTCCATGTCCAATTTTGCATTTACAGCACACGCCTGAGACCACCAATTCGAAAGAGAAACAACTAGTACCCCATCTGTCACCAAACCGAGAGGCATTCCAAACCTGTCGAGCATACTGGCAGAGAACCAGAGCGTGAAATTCAGTTTCACCTACCAAATTACAAAGGGGACAAGTTCCTTCTTCAACCACATGTTTCATCCTAAGAGCTGTCATCGTAGCAAGCAATTGGACATACTTCTCCACATGAAGTTACTGACTTTGGGGGGAACAGATGATAAAGACCATACGGTCTGCCAGTTAATAACCGTAGGACGGCTGACTATAGCGGCATCTGACATCAAGTAACGATATCCACTTTTACTGTATAAGTACCTCTAGCATCCCATGCCCAATACACTTGATCCGGAACACTATTAAAAGGAAGGGAAATAGAATCAATGACGATCTCGAGAACGATCTCTTTCATAAGATGTTAACACATATCCATGCCATTGCATGTGAGAAGATTATTTATAAGCACCGCTGCTAGGGAGGCGTGTTCATAACCATGAACGGGCGGGGATTCAATAAAAGGATTACGCGAATCAGGAATCCAAGGAGACTGCCATATACTAACCGAGTGCCCACTACCAATTCTGACCCGGGCTCCTTCTCGAATTAATTGTTTAGCTGCCAAAATAGATCTCCACGTATAGCTAGGATTAGACCCTTCTGTCGCACCAAAGAAGTTAGAATCCGGATAATACCGAGCCTTCATAACCCGAGACACCAATAGACACGGATATTCAATGAGTCTCCACCCTTGTTTAGCTAACATGGCAATATTAAAATTTCTAACTTTCGAAAACCAAGTCCACCATCCAATTTCTTTAAGCACAGATTAGCCCACCTCTCCAACGAATACCCCCACTACGAATCGACCCGGAACCCCACCAGAAGCTATTCATCATACGTTCCAGCTCCTCACAAAGCAATACCGGAAGAAGAAACACGCTCATAACATAACTAGGGACCGCTTGGACCACGGCTTTCAAAAGAATTTCCTTACCCGCACGAGATAACAGCTTGCCCCTCCAACCCTGCAATCGTTTCCAGGTTTTCTCCTTAACAAAAATTAAACGCATCAGATCTACTACGGCCCACTAAAGACGGAAACACCCAGATAATTACCATGATTTTCACACATAAACACCCCCAAATCATTACAGATAGCACCCTTTATTTCCAGCGGAGTGTTGATACTAAAGTAAATAGAAGATTTAGAAAAGTTGATCTTTTGCCCAGAAGCCGCCTCATAATTCGTCAAAACAGATTTGATTTGAGCACACTCCTCCAAAGAGGCTTAGAAGAATAAAAAACTATCGTCTGCGAAGAATAGATGGGAGATGACAGGAGCAGAACGAGCAACTTTACAGCCGTGAATAAGACCCTGACTTTGTTTCTGAGAGAGCAATGAAGACAGACCTTCAGCACATATCAAGAATAAGTACGGGGATATAGGATCACCTTGCCGAAGTCCCCTTGTAGGAAAAATAGGTCCGACATCTCCCTCCTCGAGACGAACCGAATAAGTAACCGAAGTGACAAAAAGCATCACCAAATTCACCCATCTCTGATCAAACCCAAGCTTCAACATCATATGTTCAATGAAAGTCCACTCTACTCGATCATAGGCTTTAGACATATCTATCTTCAAAGAAGAAACTCCTGTATTTCCCTGACGCTTGCGTTTCAAAAAATGACCTATCTCAAAAGCGATAAGCACATTGTCCGTGATTGACCGACCAGAAATGAACGCACTTTGAGATTCAGAAATAATTCCCTCCATCACAGCCTTCATACGAGTCGCCAGAACCTTCGTCATAATTTTTATGACTACATTGCAGAAGAAATTGGGCGAAAATCTGTAATTTTCGACGAGCCTTCACTTTGGGAATCAGAACAATAGTTGTATATCGTTGAAGCCCTCAGGCAACCTACTATTATTTAAACAATCTAGACATACAGCAGTCACCCTCCTTTCCAACTTCAGCCCAAAAATGTTGGTTAGAATCCTGGATTAAAGCCATCAGGCCCCGGGCTTTTATCCGGGTGCATATCATCAATAGCTTGCTTAATTTCATCCTCCACGAACGGGTGCATTAACATTTCATTTTGGCTTGCTGAGATACGACAATTTACAGCCTGAAGAATAGACTCATCATTACACCCCTTCGACTGGAACAGATTATCAAAATAGTCCCTAACCAACTCTGGCAACCCAGAAAACCAAGAACACGAGAGACCATCATCATTCACCAACTGATTAATCGAGTAAAAAATATATGCTTTTATTAATGACCAACTCTTGCTAAACAAATTGTGTGACAACTATCATGTCTCCAAGAATTCTTTTAAACTTCATTTTTTTTTTCTTGAACAACAAGGAAAATCATTTAATATACAGATTATTAAAAAATAGAGCTTGTGTCAAAAACAAATTATGTAAAAGAATTAGGGAATAACATTTCTATAAATTAAGGGCTTATATTTGACCAAACTCTAAAAGAAGTGGAAAGTTAATTTTGCAGTAGATTTTTAAATTTTATTTTTTATGAAATCATGCAAAATTAAGTTTGCAATACATGTTTTTTTAGCATATTATTATAAATAAGTGTTTAGTTGACGGTACTTTAGAATAATTTTAACAAATTACATATTCAAAACCTATTTATTAATAAAATGAACACAATAATTTTTTCAGAATTATGCAAAGTTAAGTTTGCACTCATTTTTTTTAAAGTTTAATTAATGAAATATAAGAATATACTTGTTAAAAATGTAAACAAAATAAATTTGCATTAAATTTTTTAGCTTGCAAAGTTAAGTTTGCATAGAGCACAATTTTGTGCATAGTTAAGTTTGCACTCAGTCAAAGCCTTTATTTTAAAACACAATTGATAAACAAAAACCTTTATTTCAGAATGATAATAATATTTAGGCCCTTATTTATAAAAAATATTATTCGTTGGTTTTTTCCGAAAAACATTGTCACACAAAATCTTTTACCTCATTTCCAGTTTAATATATAAAGCCAGCATACAAGAAATATTAATTGGAAAATTCATAAGTTCATATCTACAAATAGAAAGAAAGTCTGTGTAAGAGAGAGGAAATTCCACAGATTGAATGTGGCTATCCGCTATTGTGATTACATAGTTTCAGCTTCAATCCAATATCTTTGATATGGCTACACTTAATCTTAGCAAAAGGCCGAGAAAAAAAAATATTAACTTTAGTCCAATACTTTTTAAAATTTGCAATTATATTTTTATGCGAATATGTTCGAGGACTACTATTACCAATATATTGATGTTCTTCTTATTAATATATGTGAACCCTTCAAAATTTATACACTTTTATTTATTTATTTATTTCTATTTTTCTAACCATAATTACCACACATGTAACAAAACATATCAACACCCGAATATCAAAGTTTTTCATACATATTTACAGGTTTATGTTTGAACATTAACTTTTAAACCTTTTCATATATTCTATTATCTGAGAATACATAATTTTTTAAATATAATTTTATTTATAATGTTTTCACTATATTTATATAATTTTTTTAATACCGTCTCGTGCATTGCACAAATTACATACTAGTGAAAATAAAAAGTGCAGACGATGTTACTCGAACCTCGGATTAATTGGGTCATAAGTCAATTATTTTGGTAGGTAATGTAAATTCTTGCCCTATTGGGCCTCAGACCTATTTTTCTTATAAGAAAATCAAAATAGGCCCACTATTTTTTTATTTTTTTTTCTAATTTTACTAGCCTGTTCTTACATAGTTGAGAGACTAATTTGAAGTCAGTTAAAATAGACCCAAGTTAAAACGGAGATGAGCAACTTATAAATCTTTTTATTTTAATTTATTTTTTTTACAATCTTTTATGGGATTTACTATTTTAGCTTGCTAAAAATAAAATGCATCTCCCAATCACTTGTATCTTTAGATTCTAGTAATAATGTTCCATTTGATAACAAGATGAAAAATATTTGGAGGGTCCTATTTTGAGAATTAAGGGTTTATTTGATAACAATATGAAAAAGAAAAATAAAAACAGTTGATTTTCGTGAGAAATTGGAAAATAAGTTGATACATGTTGTGAGATATTTTCTTATTTTGTGGCTTTCTTCATGGAGAAATTTTCTTTGCTAGTTGAAGAAGAAGAAATTTTCACAAAAAATTATGAAGAATGAAAGATATGTACTCATAAAATTAACATGAAATAGATAACATCTTATCACATGCCTCAACTTATTTTTTAACTTCTTACCAAATCAAGTGTTTTTATTTTCCTTTTCCATGTGGTTATCAAACAGAGCCTAAATGTTTAAATTGATGAATTTTTTCATGAAACTTGATAGAGATAATATCTACACAAATTGCACTTTTGATTCTAACATTGAAACATATTTATCAAGCACTGAAATTACGACTTCAAATTCGGTCACTTGTTCAATTGCATCGATTTGTGTAACATTTTCGTCGAAATTACCGCTTTTGGACTTCAATTGCTCCACAAAAATCCTTAAATCATAAGCCACATCCCAATTCCCAAAAATCCTTTCTAGGGTTATGCCACTCTTATATTCATCTTCTCCTGAAGTTCAAGAAGATTGTTGGTTCCTTGTTTATATATATATATATCATTCAAAATTATCAATATATTCAATTATAGAAAGAGAATATCTACCACTATGGATACAGAGAAAAATCTTAAGACCATGAAGAAAAATATTGAAAGAGTATAAATATAACGAGGGGAGTAAGATTGTGATGGGGAGACTTAAGGCCCGCTCCCTAGGATTAGATACAACTATACAAAAAAAAAGAGGACAAAGGTAATCTAAAATAAAATTGAGCTCAATGGCAAGTGCAACAATATTTACATATGATAAAGACTCCTCTACTTGATGGCACCATGCACACATAGATGGGCATGGTTGTCATTGTGGGATCATTGGTGAGTCGGACAGCTGAAAAAGCCATGGGCTGGTGTATTGAGCAACATGGGGTGCTGACAGAGCCACGGGGTTACTGGACCATGTTGCACACGGGCGTGAGCATGGCAAGGAGGAAGCAGGCAGGGGGTGCTGAATGGGGCCTTGGGGCCTTCAATTTGTACCGAGCTGCGCAAAAGAGTGTGCACTGCAAGGTTGAATGGGGTGCAGAGGCGCTAAATAGGTGCAGTGCTAAGTATGGGCATGAGAATGGCAAGGAGTGGTAATTGTACCGTGCTGCGCGCAGGCTGTGGACAGAATGGTTGCAGTGGAGAACGATATGGGATGGCGGGGGGCAGCATGTGACAACAAAGAACGAATAATTCAACTTGAGTCAACATTGACCAAGAATAGAAGACATGACACACACACTGCTCGTCAATTTTCGAAAGCTTCAATTGCTAAAACTTGCACCTGTATCAACATCATTAGCTCCAGTTGAAGAATAACACATCAGCAGGCTGCAGCAGCAGCAGCAACAACTTCAATGATACAACAGCAAACATGTTTCCACCAACAGCAGAAACTCTTAGTTGAACCACCAATGACAAGCACAATTTCCACTAGCATTGATTCCATCCCTACATTACAAAAAGATTGTAAAATTAAAACATCAAACACCTGAGGTTGAGCCAAGTCCCTCATATGTCAGTCTATTTAAAATTTCTAAAGTATCCGACGCGATTACTTCAGCTCTGCCGTTCCCCTGAGATGCTTTTACTTATAAATCAAGTTGTAATTGAATTCAAGAATGCTATTGAGACGCCTACAGTAACGAGCGCACATAATTAAAAGGATTGATCATTTAGAACTTTTTCAATTTAAATGAGAAACGATAAACTCACTGACCTTATCAAATACCAGCCCATCCAAGAGAGAACCTGCTTTTATCTTGTCCCTATCCCTTCTCCGAATTACTCCGTTTGCCGATAAAAGCTTAGTTGAAACAATAGGGAAGGAAAAATCAAAAATTATATAAACAAATCAAAAGAGAGAGCTGTAGTAACATAATACTAGTTGTATACGTATGTCAAACAGAAACTTTTTCACTGCCATCAATAATGCTAGCACAGAGTGTACTATATAAAGAGGTCCCACGTTGCCTGGTTACAAAAGAATTCAAGGTATCTTTTGGGGTTGAGTTCTACCCGTGTGTTCTGCAAAATTTCCTATATTATATTTCTAAATATGCATGCCCTTAATAATTAACAAGCAGAGGGCCAATTATCTAAAAGAAAAATCTATTCCACATCTATGAGTAAAAAGAATAACCATTTAAGTCTTTTACACAAGGTGGAACCTTTGAGGCTTTGACACAGCAATACAAGACTGCAACATGCTATATATTTCACTTAAGTATCTCATATACATAAGAAACGAATAAGAAATGAGGAAAAAACTGTGAGGCCTCATTAAGGTTGAAAATGCATTGAAAATCACTTAACTTACTATATAGAGAAAGAACAATGCGATAAACGAGAAGATTAACTTACAAAACTTCAAGATAAGAATCATGTTTGAGGATTGCGCTTGCTTATCTTGATGGGCATATTTCTTCAATTTGCAGCCATACCTGCAATCTTTTGTTTATAGAACAAAGAGTACGGTACTTGGGATATTATGAAACTGTCCAACAAAATTTTGAAGAAATCTACTTATTTGTTATCGATGCCACCAGGAGTCAACTCTCAAGCATATGGCTGTTTGCATCGACAAAAGCAGGAGAAAATTTATAGAGCACCATTAAAGACATTGGTTTGGAGTTCTTATGTGTGAAGGCTTCTACAGCAACAGATGAAATCTTTGCCATTGTAATCCTAAAGAACATCCACATACTCCACATCCTTCGAAAATCTCTGCACTTTATTTAAACAATAAAGGTTAATCATCCAAGTTTAAAATTAGTTTTAGGAATTCTAAGTTACAAGTCCAAAAAGCACTAGAGTACATATTATTGGCCATATAGAAAAAGGAAAATTGTATTCTGAAGCAAGAACATTTACTTACTGATTTTGATTTTAAATTCAGCCCGCAGAAGTTGGAATTCTGTCTGAATCAAACACTTCGTCTATGGAATTCTCTTCCATGACCCCTTGACACCTGTGCAAGTTGACATATAGAATTCTCTCACCAAAACATAGAAATCCATTTACATAAATAGAAATGTACAATGTGGAACATTGCCCTGAGAAGATGCAATAATATCAAACTTGGCCATGAAAGAGTGAAGAAACAAAAGGGAAGTTAATTCCATAAGTCATTTAAAGGGAACTTAAATGTTCAGAATGTAAATGATGACCCAAGTGATAAAAATCACAGCTTCTTCCTTATCCGATAGACAACCTTCTTATTTTACTTGAATTTATTAGAAGAAAAAAAAAGGAGAGAGAGAGACACACACACACATCAAAATTATATAGTTGTTTGTACAAGCAGTCAAAAGCTTCTTCTTAGTGAAAACTGAAAATGACTAGTACGTGCTTACAGAAATATTCAGATAACTACTGGTGGAGGTTCTAGACTCTCCCTACATACAAACGAAACAGGGGAAAAAGAGAGATGTATTAACTTCGTACATCCTGGAATGCTAACTCACCACAATTTCTAATATAAAGTTCCTATCGCGAAGTGGAAAGACTTGGGTCAAATTTGATAGAGCTATCAATTTCGTACATCCTGAAATAGATACTTCGCTTACGGATGGCAGACATGGTATATCTGTTAGACGATTGCAGCCTTCTAAATGTAATTTCACAAGAGCCTCAAGGTTATTTGGTAAACAACATAGACTGGGGCACCCCGATATAGACAAGTCAAAGATAGAGGCTTGCAGATTGATTGGAAAATATGAAAACCCATTACAACCAGAAATGATCAACTCTCTTAGCGAAGGAAAATGACTTGGCACGTTTTCAAGCTTGAACACATTCTGATCTTCAACTTTTCCAGGCAAGGAAATATACTCATCGAACTCGATTGTTGCACTGCTTCTGACCATTTCTCTAGGCTTGGCATTTGCTTTAGAGTGAGTTCTCGCAGTGCTGGAAAGATCGTAACTTCAGCTGGCCCTCCGCCACCAGCTACATGCTTCCCATAGAATCCTGTCCCAATAACTTTCACATTACCCATCCCAATTATCTTAACAACTTTGAGATGCTGAAGGTGCCCGAGTGGAGGGATTCGCTCGCATCCATTGCAATTACACAGTCTGATTTTCACCAAGTTGCTAAGCACTGAAGATGGCTGACTTTCTACCATTATCCATGATGGAAATTTCCCACCCGCAAAGTTTTCGATCATTAAACCTCTCAGATTCGAATGAGGTTCAAGACCTTCCAAGACAACCTCATCATTACACATATTGTTGCTGATTCTCTCATCATTTCGAAACTGCATTGCGAGCCTAAGGGTAGACAACAAAATCTTAATGTACGGATATGTGACTTCTTAGATAAATTTGCATATTTTGCTTCTGCATTTTTTCCACATGCTCAAGCCCAAAATGGTTAAATCCACTAAGATTGTCCAACTTCCCAATTCCTCAATGTGACATCCCCTGTCCCGGTTCACTGTGAAGAAAGGTAAGTTTGTAGATTAGTCAACCGCCCTACCCAATAAGCATGCAATCCTGAGATTCGACAATACTTCCGAAGCAAAAATGTCTCAAGTTAATAAGGTGTCCAAAATTTTTTGGAACCTCGTGAACCCATCTGAGTTTTAGGGTTTGCAAATTGTACAGCTTGGTGATGTTATTTGGCATATAAAAATATGCTAGTCTTTGAGATGTCGAGATACCTTTAAATACTTGGCATCCTCATCGAATCCGGCAACTCTGTGATGCTTAGTTCTCTAAAACTAGAATACGCAAGCATTTTAAGCTCGCTAACAACTTGCCATCGAGACACCTTTTAGGATTAAAGTCTGCAGTTCTGAAACAAATTTTCATCGAAATTTCTGGTATTTTTCTTGAGGAAGAGATCAAGGACAAATGCACAACATTAGAATTGCCATTCAGTATGACCAGCCTCCAAATTTTGAGCAATAATTATCTGATTTACGTTGCGCTAGATCGTGAAAAAAGATCATGCATCTTGCACTTATGTCAGAGTTGTACTCATCCTTCTTTGCATCTTGTAGCATGGAATACAAAAACAAAATATCGAAATACTTGTTGCCAATATGTTCCATCGACAAATCACTAATCTTGGGAGGACAACGAAGCAATCCTAGGGCCATCCAAAGTTGTATTAAATTACTCTTTTCAAAGTTGAAATCTTTGGGGGAAAATCGAGCAAAATGAAAAACAATGCTTCAGTGGTGACGGTAGATGCTCGTAGCATAGCTCTAGGGCATGTAGGGCTCCCCTGCCTTTTGATCAAACAACGTTCCCACCTGCATAGGAATGACTGCCACTCAGTTTCAGACTTCTTAGAGTACAGTAAACCTCCTAAAGCCTTTATTGCTAATGGCAAAACGTTACACTTTATGAGATAGCTCTACCTATATCCACCATGTTTTGCGTTCTCTGTTGGTCCACCCTCTGCAAATGCCTCTGCTTAAACATGCTCAAGCTTTCGTCTTGTGAGAGAGCTTTCAAATGAAAAATATTAAAATATTGCGCAATTCCAACAAGTGTTGCATGCGTGTCGTTACCATAATCTTGCTTCCCGGGAACCATCTATTCGTAACAAAGCCGTTATCAAGCGACCCCATTTATGTTTATCCTTATTCCATACATCATCTAATACAAGGAAATATCTTTTTCCTTTTAATCTTCCCTTAGCTCATTTTTACCGATTCATCGACATTTGACAACTGGTGATTTTTCCCGGTGAGAGATTTGTTACCATCTCGTTATAAAAAATCCTTGTTACGTCAAAACTACAGGATACAGTATCCATATTTTTCATCAAAATGCCTCACCACCTTGTCATGCTTGCAAACCAGCCGAGCAAGCGTCGTCTTACCCAACCCCCCTTCCCTACTATGGCCATGAAAGATAAATTGTTTTCGTTTTCAGAAAAACAGAGTTGGTTTACTAACTTTGACACCTCAGCCTCCCTTCCAAAACTCCCGAATCATCTACGTACGGGTGAGTCAGCAGGATTTCAGTATCTTCGACATTGACATCTAGAGATTTCACCCCTTGTAGCCTAATAAGTCCGATTTGAGTTCCTTCTTCATAAATCTCATCTGAGATTTATTGATACTTAAAATCTTGTGAGTCATGTTTTTTGTGGGTAAAAATAGGTCACTTACCTTTCGGTTAGTCTCTTACCTTCCATTGAAGTGTTTGATAATTGAACTCTTCCAACATTGCATCACAGCATCATAGGCTACAATGTTGAGTTTCTCCAGCCCAAATTTGAACAGATTCGAATCCTGTCTCTCTGTTGGTGGTAGCATCAAAGAGTAGAGCTTGAACATTTCCGCAGTTTGTGGTGGACGTTTGAGCTCTTCTTTCGATGAGAGGAGGCTCTTAATTCTTCTTCTTCTTCGTCAGATGGAAGGGAGAGCAGCTTGCTCATCATTTCTTTCGCAATAATCAACGGTAGAGTTTCAGTCATCATCTTTCTTGAATTCGCTCGGATCGCTTGATTTATTAATTATTGGAACTCGATCGATCGATCGAACAAGAAACAATGGGTTGAGGTCTGTAAAACAAGAATAATAAAAGACTCCGATGATCTTCAAAGTTTTGTTTACGGATAGTCAACTCAAATTAATGTCTTATTAAATCAAAATTAAATATTTTTTTTAATGCTAATACCGTTATTCCAAAATTATAGACAGTAAAATAAATATAATATTTTCTTAATTAATAAGCTTTAGATCTATTTATTTTTATTTTTCTAACAACAAGTAATTTAACGGATTACTCGAATTTGTTAAGAACAAACCCACAATTGAATTTTATTATTTCGTATTAAACAAATAAATTCAACAATCACTCAAATTCGTCATTGATCCACCATTAACTTATAAATTTATGTCGGTTCGTATTGTAGTGGAGATTGTAAATTTTTTACTAAAATTTTTCTTGCAAATTTGCAATTAAAATTTGTAAATTTCATTTCACATTCAAAGCAAACTTCTAAATTTTAATTAAAGTTTTTATAACCAAGTTTTTAATAGAATTCATAATTTTGTAAAGCATTTTGGTATTGCGTTACAAATCTAGTAAGTATAAATAGAAATGCAAATTAGGAAACAATTGGCGTAAGGAATATAATTAGCAAATTGGAACGATTCATGGTATGGAACAATTTTTATGTTTAAATATATATTAATATGGGTACATATATCAAATTTTAATATAATTAATTCAAATTTTATCCTTGCCACTAATAAAGGATGTTCCTATTATATTAAAATATTTGATCTTGGGTCTTGTGTGAAAATACAATAATATAAGAAAATTTTCACCCGATTTCTATTTTGTTAAAAGCAATAATGTCACACGCTGTGAAACATAAATACTGACACAAGATACAGAGATGATAACATGCCAAATTCTAAAAAGATATGATAATATGAACACATTGAAGATAGCTAATAAATGTCTAAGTATGTATATATATTATGCAAAAATGAAACTTAAGATTTATATAATCAAAGTTATAATAATATCTTTATATTATTAAAATATTGTTAATCAAATATATGTATGTCATATGAGATTAAGATGTTTATTCTATTCCTCCCATATTCTTTCATCTATAATTTTTTTTTAATTATTATAAGCCTTCTTTTAGGGTTTTTACATAATTAAATTTATTATGCAAAATAAAATAAAGTTTTATCTCATTATAATAAAAGTAGATGACATTTATCCGAGAGTATCCAAGAAGTGTTGGATACATGCCCTAAATAAAATTTATATACTTAAGCTTTATTTGATAGCAATATGAAAAGTAGTAAGAAAAAAAAATTGATTTGTATGTGAAGTTGAAAAATAAGTTAAGTCGTGTGATGAGATTAACTCTTACTTTTTTATCTTTCTTCATAAATAAATAAAAAATCTCTTGGTGGTGAGAAAGAAAAAAATTCTACAAAAAATAAAAAATTAAGGAAAACATATTCATAAACATGAGTATGAAATGGAAAGTATTTGACCACATTCCTCAATTTATTTTCTAACTTTTTACACAAATTAGTTATTTTTTATATCATTTTACACATTGTTATGAAATGGTGCCGTAAATTATGGACACGTAAAAATAGGTGTTAAACATGTGTACAATGAGTGTTCGTTGAAGTTTCTGACACGAATACGACACAAACACATCGATCAATTTCTTAAAAGTGTCCAGACTTCCTAGGTCACATGATAAACACAATTTCAATGGCACTTTAAAAAAGATTTTTGTGACTTTATTATATAAATGTTGAGACCAAATAGAATGTAATTTCTTATCACTATTTTTTTTTCTTGGTTGAAAGGTTAATTTCTTATCCCTTTTAAAATTCTAAAAACTATTATTAAATTGCATGACATAAAACCTTCAAACTGGTGGAATCAATTGGCATGAATATGTGTAATAAAATCAATTAAATATATTAATTCTCAACCCAAAAGAATAAAATTAACCTAGCATGTTTGTAATTAAAACACAAAATATAGTTAAATAATACATAATTAAATAAATTAAATATTTCAAGTATGCACAAAAAAATTAAAGAGAAATTTGAAATTAAATTGTATAAAACCAAATTGCTCCAAAATAAATCCACAATGCTCCGATGCTTGAAGAGAATAATTATTGCAAATAAAAGTTAAGTCTGCCAAATTAGAACTGCGAGTTTAAAATACCACAAGTCTGCTCTTTAATTAATCAAAAGAAAAGATGAAGAAAATTTAAGCTCTTAATAAAACTAATAAGCTGTTTTGCACTGCCTGTCTCCTTTTCGTGCGGCAAAACCCCAAATTTTTTTTATATATTTATTTGCTTGGCTGCTCTAGGGTTTAATTGGGTAGAATTGGCCTTAGGCCCATTTGACGGCTATCTTTAAATGGCTGATTATTTATGGCCCAAAAATAAATATCACTCTCGCTGGCATTTTTCCATGGGTTGCTATGAAAAAAATTCATTGGTAGTGCCAACTATGCTAGGCATCATGATGTTTTAACTCCGAATTACTTCGTTCAAAAAATAAATTTCTTATTTTAATTTCAAGAACTTAAAAACATTAATAACACAATAATATAAGAAAATATATTTTCCAAAGCATCAATTAACGGGCAAAAATGTACCAATTTCTTGGTATATTATTAAACCAAGTTGAAATTTAAGCTCATTTAACTCACATGTATATCAAAGACCTTCTCATTACACTATCGATGTGGATCTTTTGAGTTATTACAATCTCCCCCCCATTAAATCGTCAGGCTGGAGTCGCACACAAACAATCTCGGCTCTAACTAGCAACATCTAAAAATTCTAGCTCGCTATCCGTCGCACATGCATGTTAGGCCGGGTTCACAAGAAGTCGCTAAGAGGGCAATTAGAAAATATACAAAATCTATACACATTTCACTGATAAACCGAGAAACCCCTTGTTTGGAATTTAACCATGTGGAAGAATCAATAAAACCAGCTAATACAATGTAACCAAACGATGCAATAAGAAGTAATCAATGAATCAATAAAAACAAGAAGAATATATTGTATATTTAATACTCAGCAAAACTATCCAAAAAACTGTGTTATTGCTAAAATTTAACATGAATACATGATCATTTTCTTTGATGGCTGTATAATATAAAGTTTCTGGTATGTCAAATAGAAATGAATCCACGCGACATCAAAATCAAGTGTAATGCTCGATCAAAAGTAAATAATATATAAAATCCATCAATTAAATCAATTGGAACCAAAAACTTGTAATTGTATTAAAAATCGAATCATTGAGTGGTAAGGAATTACAATTGTTGATGAAGATTACAATACCAGAAAAGAAAGAAAAAACATTTCCAATATCAACATGAGTATCCCCTACCATATCCAATCCTGTATATCGATCTCTTGTTCCACTGATCGGGTGCTCGGTAGATAGAGAGCTAGTTTGTTTTACAAGAGTGACACAAGTGCCCAGAATTCTTTAGTATGAAGTATACAAGTTACAATCTCTACCCGTTAAGGTCTGCCTAGCACAAAATAGACTGAACCAGAGTCACCAACCAGGACTAGAATACATATAAGTCGTAAAACATACAAAATTGCTCTTTCATTCATTCATTTACAAAATATTTAGGCTCTCAACTTGCACTGGCTTCCTTTCAACCACAAACAACTACTTCGCTTGAACAAGGAACGTAAAATTCACCTCAAATCAACACTGAGACAAGTGCTTGTCCATTTAACAAAGCTCCACTGGCTATGACTTCCATTCTGATGGACTGTCAGCAGCACCATCTACAATTGAACAAGGAATGTATGGTTCCACTTGAATCAATGCCAACCAAGAATATAAGACATAACTCGACACACACAAATTCTCGTCCGTTTTCTAAAGCTACAATTACTAAGACTTACATTTCAAGCATTGCTAACTCTGCCTGAACAACATACAATTCCCATCCACCTGAATCAACAGATTTAGCTCCAGTTGAAGCACATTTCCACCAACAGCAGGAAAATTGTAGCATAGGCGCAACCTTTGACATAGCAATACACATTTCCATCAACATGCTATTTCACCTGAATCACCTGATCATAAAGGTATTAAGTTGCATAGAAAATGACTTTTGACCTCAGTAAGCTCCACCTTAGGGAGGCGAACAATGGGTCAAGGCGACTAACGAGAGAAAAAGAAAAACGCAAGAAACATGGAAAATATTAACTAACTAATTTTCAAGTTAAGCATCCTGTTAGAAGAAAGTGTGGACCAATAATGTACATAGAGTCCTAGGCAAAAAGCCACTTGGTGTTGAAGAGTGCACTTCCTTATAAAAGAGTGAGAAACAAAGGGAAGCTAAGTCATTTAAAAAGAAGTTACGTAGAAACTTAAAAATTCACAATGTAAATGAGGACAAATGTGATAAATTCACAGCTGACCTTATCAATATATCTTGTCCAACTCCCAATCACCACTCAATTTGCACTTGTTGTATACTAATACTGAAATAGACCCTAAAAAAGCAAAAAAATTAAATAAATAAATTTAGAATGTCTAATTTGAACATCAAAAGCCAACATGATCATCAGGTTGTGTATCGAAATGAATTTATAGTTCTGTCATGTACAAGCAGTCATAATTGGCAGTATTTTCATCGTAGGTCAAACTGAAAAAGACTAGTACTTATGTAAAATATATTCAAACAACTATTGGTTGATCTATAGAGTCTTCCCTACATACAAAACAAAACAGCGGAAAAACAGAGATGCATTATAGAAATGGTTAAATCAATTCTCCTTCTTCTGTATTGCAGCAAAATGACATAGGCATTCGTAAATTATTAGTTCCAAATTTCTTCCCAAAAATAAAATGCAATTAAATGCCTACTGCTTATTAACCTTGAGATCCACTTTTCTTGAACTGTTTATCATGGTGGAAACTTCTTTCATATATGCAATAGCAAAAGAGTAACTTACCATCATGATAGAAATAAGTACCACTGAAGTTAAAAATGATGGTCCTTCATTTGGAGCTTCAATTCATTGCTGCAAAAGTTACAAACCCATGTACGTATATACGTCATTTGGTTTGGTCAATTAGAATGAGCTCTTCACATATGAAAGAGAATAATAGCTTACTCATTTCAACTTATTCACGGCAGCAATTAAAATTTATGATCATACTCTCCCGTTTCATCTATGTGAGTATTCATATATAAATACTTCCAATTTGTTTACTCCAAAAGAAGTCATCTATGTGAGTATACGTACAAATTTACTTATTGAGGCTTATAATCTTCATTCTAATTACGTTGAGCTACAAGTGATAGTTCTTTCAAAATTAATGTTCTGGAAATGAGATTACCTTTGCAGAAGATGAAATCTGGATTTCCATACTCAAAAACCTTCATTTACCCGCGTCATCCACTCACCTGTGCAATTTCAAGAACAATTTAACTCAAACAGATATAAATATAAATCCTTTGAATTCGAATTTAAATAATAAACATTAACAGCCAAATGTTTGAATGAGTCATGCATTTGCTTGGACCCTCAATTGCCTATGTGCCTTGCTTATCTGTGCAAGTTTTACATAATGATTTAACTTATTGAACAAATAAAAAGTTCTAAGTCCTTGGAAATAATAAAAAAAAAAAATATAGAAAAAGGGGCAAACGTAAGAATAAAGTAATGCGTTTGCTTCGATCCTCAATTCACTTCACTAAATCAGCAAATAAACATTCCAATTCTAAATATGTTTTCAAAAAGAGTAAAAAAATGATATTCTGGCAACATTTGCTATCAGCAAAAAAAATATTTCCATAGAAAGGACTATACAATTAACTTACTGTTTACTTCCTCATCCATCTCACTGTAGTGCTGTGATAAATTTTTTTCTTTTTTTTTTTTTGGGAGGGGGGGCGGAGCGAACGAGCGAGCTGAGCAGAAGGTATGTAACTTGCTGATTACTCTCTTATCAATGTAGATTGTAATATGAGAAATCAATTCCGACTCTGGGCAGGAACCGTCGTTACATCTTTCTACCTTCATAAATCAATTTTTTTCAAGTAACGAGTTAGTTACAGAGAACTAGAAGAGATTATAGATGAGTTTGTTTTGTTTTGTTTTTTTTTTTTTTGGGTGTTATTTATTGTTGTTTTTCTCCACCTAATACATTGGTTACAAGTAAAATTATGTTTCAAAATATTCCCAACTACCCTCTTTTTTTTTTGAAAGCTATTCCCTTATTTAATGACATTGACAACTTAATTAACTACATATAATGAATTAAAATTCTAGTCCATGTATAATGAAGTTTTCAACGTGATTCATAAAACCTCATCCTAAGCCATCAAGAATAGAGTTATAAATTTGAGAGACTCAATATTTTAAATGGATCTTTCATAAATTCTCTTTGTTTTAATATTTTTGGTGCTTCACTTACACAGTATTCAAAAATATAAATACGACAGATGTTTTTCATATTCTTTGAGGAACAAATGCATCACTTAATTATCTCATGCACTAAAGAAATGAGGAAATAACAGTAAGGATTCTTAAAGGTTTAAGTTGCATCAAAAATGACTTCGCCTCAATAAGCTCTGCCTTAGGAGACGAACAATGGGACAAGGTAACTAAAGAGAGAAAGAAAAACAAGAGAAATGAGAAGAATAACTTACTAAATTTCAAGATAAGGATCTCATTAGAAGATAGTAAGGACCAACAATGTATATTGAGTGCTCGGCAAAAAGATATTTCATGTTGAAGATTGCGCTTCCTTATCTTGATGGGTTGATTTCTTCAATTCCCAGTCACTCCATGGGTGGGAATCCTTGGTGCATCATTCTATTAAAATTGGAGAAGAGTAAATTTCAAGTTGACTTAATTTGATGAGACACCTCATTTCCTCCACAAGATGGCATATACATCAGCTTCTTGCATATGTAAATAGACAGAGATTGAAGAGAGGAGAGGTTCCACATAAATTTCCAAATTGTAGCATTGCTTCAGTCTTCAATCACACATACTATAAAACTTTTATCCTGCTGAATCACCAGATATCACAATTAGATGTCCAATTTTCTGGCAACAATACTACAATGCATGCATTATACCCTCTTCACACATGCAACAATAAACTAGTTAAGGGTTCAAATTGTCGTGACAATAAATTCCACATCAGAAAATCGATATAGAAGAAAATTCAGCCTCAGCTACTTGTTGCAGACTTGCAGTTGCTATTACTGCTTTTGGAAAAAGATAACGGTCCTTTCTCTTGGCAAGGTATCAAATCAAAATGAGCCCCTCTGGGAGCTCTTAAACTAACTAAAATATCCAATAAGAAGATTCAGTGGTGCATATTTGTAGACAACTTGCGAAAAATATTAGAATCAGAATGTTTAGTGTTTGGTACCTGTACCTGAGTTTGAAAAATGGGATCAGAGTTCTAGCAAATTCATCAGACTTGATATGTATTATACATATAACAAGCCACAAATTGATGGTTTCAAATCCAGCAACTATAACGTTGTACATAAAGATAATCCAGTAACATAAAAAGAAACAGAGGCTAATTATACCGGCAAGCAATCACCTTTTCTATTCGTCCCCGTGCTATCTTTCCGGATTTGAAGCCGAATTCACATCCTGAAAAATAGAGGATAACATGCATCAGTAACTTCATAATCATTTAATTTTCTGTCAATCACATTAACAAATAAAAATTCCCATAAAGATATTAACAATAAGCCGGTGGACCTCCTTGTAGAGCTAGTGAGACAATAGTATAACTTTGAGGCAATGCCTATGTGTCACGGGGTGCCTTCCAACAGCACTCGTGACCGACATCGACGACACTTCATCAGCACCGTGCTTGCGCCCGAGCGCAGCACGGCCCAACAGGCGATCTAGCGCCATCTAGTTTTATTATGTTTAGGTTTCTCATATGTAAATATTGTTTCCATGTAATTAGATCTAGGAATTTCCTTTGTAATTGTATTGCATTTCCTTTGTATAAGTTTTCTTGTAACTTGTAAGACCCAACGTGCACTGCTACAACTTTGGTATTTTCATTAAGTGGTTATATGTGGGGATAAGACTATCTGCCTCACACCCGAGTTGCCTACCAGTGCACGTTGTTTAGTACTTGCTTTCAAGCTCGTACTTTCTTTCGAATTGTAATAGCTTTCCATGTAATCTCATTTTCTTGCAATGAAGTAATCTCAATTTGTGCTCACGCTCTCTTTCAAATTACTGTTGTTGCATGTTGTTCGTTGATTCTTAATAAAATTCGATCACATTCAACCGTGCTATCGGTTAGCACGGTCGTTCACGCGGCCTCCTTTGTGCCATCAAAGGACGCCCCGTGACAGTTGGTATCAGAGGGATTGTTTTCGATTGCTGCCTTGTAAAACCCAGTTGGTGTATCTTACTACGTTACGATGGGAACCAATAGCCAGAGAATCGAAGCCCTCGAGAGAAATGTTGGCTTGCTAATGGAGAAAATGGGCGGAACGCCCTCTCTCGTCGATCGTGTGCAAAGTTTGGAGTTACGCACTCAAACTATCCTAGCAGGGGATGCATCGGGTAGCTCACCCGCACTAATCGATCGCATACAAGATTTGGAGGAAGGCCTCCAAAATCTTCAGGGAATCCCACCAGGGGGTCCCTTTGGGGAGATGATGGATGAGATGAGAACTGAAATCGATCAACTCGCCCAGAAATTGACTATATTGTCGATGGCGGTCGCTAACTCGCCAGTTGGGGGTGGGGAGCGTACGAAGATAAAAGTGCCAGAACCCAAAGCATTCACTGGTGTTCGTGATGCTAGGGAATTAGAAAATTTCGTTTTTGACATGGAACAATATTTCCGTGTAACAAAGGTCGACGAGGAGGAAACGAAGATATCCTCTGCGTCCATGTACTTGTCCGGGGATGCCAAATTATGGTGGCGGAACAAGTACAACGAGGTTCAAGCTGGGGAGTGCGAGATTAGCACTTGGGAGGATCTGAAAAAGGAGTTGCGTGATCGATTCCTTCCCGAAAACACCTCCCACAACGCACGACAAGAACTCCTTCAAACGAAGCACTCAGGGAGCATCAAGGAGTACGTCAATGCGTTCACCACCATCATGTTAGATATCCACGATATGAATGATGCTGATAGACTATTCTTCTTCATGATCGGGTTACAACCGTGGGCCAAAACGGAGTTAAATCGTAGGCAAGTGAAGACGTTTACTCAAGCCATATCAGCTGCTGAAAGCCTGCAAGATTACACCACCGGTCCTAAATCAAATGTCCCAAGAAGTGGACAGACGAAGAATGCGGGGGAGAGAAAACCGAATTCTCCTGCCAGACCTGATTGGAGAGGCAACACACCCACCAGGCCATTTACCCAGCAAAATAATCACAAGAATGGGAACAAGTTCACAGGGAACTCCCAAACCGGCAATAATGAGAAAAAGCCCGTCAGCCCTGGAACGTGCTACTTGTGTCACGGTGCTCATTTCATGGCCAACTGCCCTGACAAGCAACTTTTAAGTGCTCTTGTTGCTAGAGGTGGCGGCATGCTCCCAAAAGTACCATCTGGTTCTGGACAACCCTTCCATATCCAGCCAAATGACCACACAGAGTTTGAGGAAGAAACTGAAGAGTGTGAAGGAGCTTCACTTGGTGCTTATCAAGGGCAGTTCATGCATTCTTGCAACGCGGTGACATTAGAGGAGGATCATCGACAGAAAGGGAAAGTAGACCCAACCCCAAATGGGAGAGCAGGTGTTGGGAAGAGTCCTCAAGGAAACGGTCTAATGTATGTTGATATCAAAATCAACGGGAAGCCGATTCAAGCCATGGTGGGCACGGGCGCAATGCACAACTATCTGGAAAGTACTGAAGTTGAACGGTTAGGCCTTATTTTGGAGAAAGGAGTGGGCCGTGTGAAGGCCATCAATTCGGCCCCTCAACCTGTCGCTGGAATGGCGAAATCTGTGTTAGTCAAGGTGGGTCCTTATGAAGGGAGAACCAACTTCTCAGTAGTGGTAATGGACGACTTCAAGGTTATCCTGGGGTTAGAGTTCTTAAGGGAAACTAAGGCTAGCGTCATGCCCAGCACGAATAGCCTCATGATGCTTGGCAAGAACCCCTGCGTCATCCCGGTGATGACCCCTTCCAGTAGTGGGAAGTTTTTATCTGCAATTCAACTGAAGAAGGGACTGAAGCATGACAATCCTACTTTTGTGGCCGCGCTGAAATGGAATGAAATTCAGGAGACGTCAGGACCCTTGCCGAAATCCATTCGACGGGTGTTAACCGAGTTCGAAGATGTAATGCCCGACAACCTTCCGAAGAAGTTACCTCCACGTAGAGAAGTGGACCACCAGATTGAACTAGTGCCGGGTGCTAAGCCTCCAGTTCGAGGAGCTTATCGGATGTCCCAGCCCGAACTGGCAGAACTTAGAAAACAACTAAAGGAATTATTGGATGCAGGTTTAGTGCAGCCAGCCAAATCGCCGTACGGGGCCCCAGTCCTCTTTCAAAAGAAACAAGATGGCTCCTTGAGAATGTGTGTCGGCTACCGTGCTCTCAACAAGGTAACCATTCGGAATAACTACCCCATCCCTCTTGTGGCTGATTGCTTTGACCAACTCAGCCGGGCAAAAGTTTTCACTAAGCTCGATATCAGATCCGGGTATTGGCAAGTTCGCATTGCTGCAGGAGATGAGGGAAAAACCACATGCGTCACCAGATACGGGGCTTATGAATTCCTTGTTATGCCATTTGGGCTAACCAATGCTCCAGCCACTTTCAGCACCTTAATGAATCAGGTTCTTAGGGACTACTTGGATGATTTTGTCGTTGTTTATCTCGATGATATCGTTGTGTACAGCGAAAACATGGAAGAACATGAAGAGCACCTGAAGAAGGTATTTGAGAGACTTCGAAAACATGAGTTGTATATCAAGTTGTCGAAGTGCTCTTTTACGCAGAAGCGTATCAAATTTCTTGGCCACATCATTGAACAAGGGAGAGTGCAAATGGATCCGATTAAGGTCAAGGTTATTCAGGAATGGCAAGCGCCCACCAATGTGTCGGAACTCCGTTCTTTTCTGGGACTGGTGAATTACTACAGAAAGTTCGTGAAAGACTACTCCAGTATCGCATTGCCCCTGACGGAACTACTAAAGAAGGCAAAAGTTTGGGACTGGTCGACGGGGTGCCAAGCCGCCTTCGATGCTTTAAAGAAGGCTGTGTCTGAAGACCCGGTTTTTTACTCTACCGGATGTGACCAAGCCGTTCGAAGTGCACACCGATGCATCAGATGTTGCCCTCGGACGAGTCTTAATACAGGAGAGCCACCCGGTAGCATACGAAAGTCGTAAGCTCAATGACACCGAAAGGAGGTATTCTGCTCACGAGAAGGAGTTACTAGCAGTTGTCCATTGTCTAAGGTTATGGCGGCACTACCTTCTTGGTTCTTGATTTCTTGTGAAGACAGATAACACTGCGGTCAGCCACTTTCTTAGTCAACCAAAATTGAGTTCCAAACAAGCAAGGTGGCAAGAGTTACTAGCTGAATTCAATTTTTGGATGGAGTATAAGGCGGGTTCGACCAATAAAGTAGCGGATGCTTTGAGTCGTAGGGTGGAGTTCAACGAACAGTCCAACGCGTTCCTTAACGCCATTCTTCAAATCGAGAGCCAAGTGTCTACCGAAATCCGAAACAAAATCAAGAATGCGCTACCGCAAGATCCTGTTTCTGCCCAACTATTGAAAATGATCGAGAAGGGGAAGACACGGCAGTTTTGGTTAGACAACGGGTTCATCTCTACAAAGGGAAATCGAGTGTTTGTTCCTCGAGTAGGGGAGTTGAGGCGGACCTTGATCCGAGAATGCCATGATACCTTATGGGCAGGACACCCTGGTCAAGAAAGGACGTTGGCCCTCCTCAAGCAAGGGTACTACTGGCCTCAAATGGAAGACGATGTGGAGAGCTATGTTAGGACTTGCCTGATCTGCCAACAAGACAAAATCGAGCGGAGACAGCCTGCAGGGTTACTGGAACCTCTACCCATCCCAGAGCGACCTTGGGAAAGCATTTCGCTCGATTTCATATCAGGTCTGCCCAAAGTGGGGGACTTGACGACTATCCTTGTGGTTGTCGATCGTTTTTCGAAGTATGCCACTTTTATTGCGGTTCCAAAGAACACGTCAGGATAGGAGACTGCACAAATATTCTTCAAGTATGTGGTTAAGTATTGGGGGATTCCTCGGAGCATTGTTAGTGATAGGGACTCACGATTCACGGGAAATTTTTGGAAGGAACTTTTCAAGGTTCTCGGTTCCAAACTGTGTATGAGCTCCAGCTACCACCCTCAGTCCGATGGGCAGACTGAAAGATACAACGCAATGCTTGAGGAATATCTGCGCCATTTTGCTAGTGCAACACAACGAAATTGGGTCAAGTTATTGGACGTGGCTCAACTGTGCTTCAATGCCCAGAAAAACTCCGGGACAGGCAAGAGCGCCTTCGAAATCGTTACTGGACAACAACCCATCCTTCCTCACACCGCCAACTCGATGCCAGTTTCAAAATCTCCTAGAGCCCGTAATTTCTCAGAAGAGTGGAAGCAGAATATTGAGTTGGCTCGTTCGCACCTGGAGAAAGCCACCCATCGAATGAAGAAGTATGCAGATCAGAAAAGGCGACCGTTAGAGTTCCAAGTAGGAGATCTCGTAATGGTGAAGCTCCTTCCATAAGATAGGAAGTTCTTGAGGGGTCGCGACCCACGCCTTCTGCAAAAATATGAGGGGCCGCTTAGGATTGTGAAGAAAATTGGGAAAGTGGCTTATCAGATTGAACCCCCTAGCTGGCTGAAGGTTCACCCAGTATTTCATGTCAGCATGCTGAAACCGTACTTTGTTGACACTCACCGATCCATCCCGGGGAGAATCTAGTCGTCCAGGGCTAAAGCAGCGAGCAGAAGGGAAGCAGTCAGTGGAAGCCATCCTGGCCGATCGAGTTGTGACAGCTTCTCGCAAACAACACCAAGAGTTCCTTGTCAAATGGGCAGGAAGAGACCCAGAAGAGAACACTTGGGAAAGAGCATCAGACCTATCGGCCTTCCAGGACCAAATCACAGCATACCTCAACCAGTTGCCGAGGGCGTCAACAGCTCTGGTGGGGGAGGATGTCACGGGGTGCCTTCCAACAGCACTCGTGACCGACATCGACGACACTTCATCAGCACCGTGCTTGCACCCGAGCGCAGCACGGCCCAACAGGCGATCTAGCGCCATCTAGTTTTATTATGTTTAGGTTTCTCATATGTAAATATTGTTTCCATGTAATTAGATCTAGGAATTTCCTTTGTAATTGTATTGCATTTCCTTTGTATAAGTTTTCTTGTAACTTGTAAGACCCAACGTGCACTGCTACAACTTTGGTATTTTCATTAAGTGGTTATATGTGGGGATAAGACTATCTGCCTCACACCCGAGTTGCCTACCAGTGCACGTTGTTTAGCACTTGCTTTCAAGCTCTTACTTTCTTTCGAATTGTAATAGCTTTCCATGTAATCTCATTTTCTTGCAATGAAGTAATCTCAATTTGCGCTCACGCTCTCTTTCAAATTACTGTTGTTGCATGTTGTTCGTTGATTCTTAATAAAATTCGATCACATTCAACCGTGCTATCGGTTAGCACGGTCGTTCACGCGGCCTCCTTTGTGCCATCAAAGGACGCCCCGTGACACTATGGCTTGTAAACATCTGGACTTTTGTCTTTGCTTATGAAAACTCTTTAAGACTGAATAAGGAAAGATAATTTACCATCAAGCAGATAACAAGAAGTACTGTTGAAGTTGACAACCAGTGGTACTTAACGCCAAACAGCTTAGATTATTCTAGTTGGCCTCTAGGTCAAACACTAGCTACAAAAGAGAGAAATCCAAATTTTGTTAACCAGCTTGTGCTTGTTAAATATGCGGGAGAACACTAACTTTCTTATTTCAACAGAAATTCAAGGTGGAAATTGAAGTTTAGCGTTGTAAATGGTATTCTGGACCTCCGGTAGTGTACAACTAATTTACTTAACTTACTACTAGATCGATTGGGCTGCTAATGTGTGAGGGTGAGTATGTGTGGCGAGAGAGAAAGGGATAGAGAGATACACAGAATTTAAATAAATATTTACATAAATAAAGTAAGTGAAACACTTTCAAAAAAATAATAGTTATGCGTTAAGAGAATGGAGACGAAAAAATTAATGCAAATGACTATATAAGTAACTTGCAGGTTACACTCTTGTCATTGTTGATTGTAGAAACATGGGAAATAGGGGCGGGAATCCTTGGTGCATCTTTATATTAGAAGCAGAGAACCGTAAATTACCAATTGACTTAAATTGGTGAGGCGTCTTATTGCCTCCACAGAGGGCATACAATCAGAGACTGAAGAGAGGAGAGTTTGCCAGCCACTCAGGGAGTGACTTGATCATCAGCCACCCTCTAAAATTTCAACTCTACACATTGTAACTTTTGTAAACATTGGATGTGGTAATCAGTAGACTGTGGTTGAACGTCGTCATCATCATTCTCTTCTACTGCAAAATCCTCACAAGTAGTATAAGTGGTGGAGGAAGGCCTCGGGAAATAATCAAGCTCTTCTGAGATCTCATAGAACTACAATTTCTGGAGATATCGAAAATCTGGAAAACACACCATAGCAGGGCAACAGCTAACATGCAATTCCTGGAGAGTTGTGCCCAGTTCTTTTGGCAAACTTGTCAACCTTTTGCAATAGACAATTCAAAGACTTCGTAGTGGTGAAAACTTTTCACCACTGTCTAGGGGTGTGCAAAAACCGAACCGGACCGAATGGACCGACCGGACCGGACCAAATAATAAGTTTTTTTTCGGGTTTTATATGTACAATGGTCCGGTCCGGTCCAATTTTTAGAGGACCGAACTAGACCGGTCCAGTCTTTGGTCTTGTGAGAAAAAAAGCCTATAAACCGGACTGGATCGATATATATATATATAATATAGGAAAAACATTAACGTAACTCCCTTTGTCCCAGCGGTTGACAGGAGGTTCTGAATTGTTTGGGTCTCAAGTTCGATTCTTGGGGAAAGCATTTTAATTTTTGTTAGCATAATTAAAGTTAGTACTTTGTTGAAAAAAAAAAAAAAAAGTTAAAAACCCTAGCATAATATACAGCCGTTGCCAGCCAACTTCCTTCATTCAGTCCGTTTTGTTTCTCTCTCTCTTTCTCTTGTTCTGTTCTATCTCTCTCTCTTAATCTCTCAAACTAAACCCTAAATCTTTCTTCCCCTTTCAAACTAAACCCTAAATTACAGCCCCCACCACACCCTTTCAAACTCACCCCTTCTCTTTCTCAATCCATCCCCTCCATTAATACTCTCCCATTCTAAATCCATTTTTAAATCAAGCCCACAGAAATTAAATCACCTTTATCATTCTTCTTCATCCCCGCTGCCGTCATCATCGTCACTTCCTCCGGCGACACCGTCTCTTTCCACCGGACCGATTGGGACCGACCAAAACCAACCCATTTAAAGTGGTCCGGTTTGGTCCGGTTTTGGAAGGTTACCAGGTCTAGTCCGGTCCAAAAACACAGTCAACGGTCCGGTTGACCGGACCGTGAGCACCCCTACCACTGTCAATAATGCTAGCACATAGTGTAAATTATAGTGAAGAGAGGTCCCACATCGCCTGGTTACAAAAGAAAATTTTTCATCCACGCACACATACATATATACTCAAATTA
This sequence comes from Lonicera japonica, assembly GCA_021464415.1. Taxonomy (NCBI): domain Eukaryota; kingdom Viridiplantae; phylum Streptophyta; class Magnoliopsida; order Dipsacales; family Caprifoliaceae; genus Lonicera; species Lonicera japonica. The sequence goes on along the minus strand of JAKCWG010000242.1, from coordinate 40,969 downwards.
ATTAAAAAAAAAAGGGAAAGAGGAGAGAGACACATTAAAATTATAGCTCTGTTATGTACACACAGTCAAAAACTTCGGGACCCCTCAAAATTATTATAGTTGTTGTATTCTCATCTTATGGAATATTCAAATAAATACCATTGGATCTTCTGGAGTCTCCCTACCTATGAAGCACAGACACGGGTACGGGTGTCGTACCTGATACCGGTACGAGATACGGGTACGGCAAATTTTAAAAAACTTAGACACAGGTACGGCAAGGGACACGTTTAATAAATAAATAAATATATTTATATAATAATATGCATTATGTAAACTCATATACAAAGAACATTACAAACAAATAAAATTTAACATCACTTAAAATAAACAGGTCATATCCACAAGAGAAAGGATTGCATCAGATAGAAGGTCCACGACGAGCCCGGGCCGTTAGTGAGAAGAGTAGAAGACCGACGAAGCAGAGTCGAACCGTCGTGAGTGAGAAGAGTAGAAGAGAGAAGGTCGATGACGAGTCTAGGCCGTGAGTGAGAAGGACTCGACGGCGAGAACTTGACGACGATGATAGGGCCGTTGAGATGAGAGAGAGCCGTTGAGAAGAGAGGAGAGATGTGAGAATGGGTTTGAGTGTGACCTAATTTTTTATCGATTGATATTTGGGACATCTCATCTCTTAATAAGTTAATATACTATTTATAAAATTAATTAAACAAAACCCCCAAAGTTCATTGCATATTGTAAATTGGCCCCTTAATTTTTATTTTTTCATCTCAGTCATACCCGTACCCACACCCATTTTAGCCGTGTTCAACAAAATTTACTATTATTTTTATTGGACACGCCACCAGCCGTACCCGAGCCGTGTCGAAACGGGTACCCCGAAAAAAATGAAGTACCCATGCTTCACAGCTCCCTACATACGAAACGTGGGGGAGGGGGGGGGGGGAGAGACGCATTATAGAAATGGCTATATCAATTCTCCTTCTTCTGTATTGCAGCAAAATATTACGACAAATAGTTCTAAATTTCATCCCAAAAATAAATGCAATGCCTACTGCTTATAATCCTTGAGATCTTAGTTTTGACTTTTCTAGAACCCTATATGATGGTGGATACTACTTTCTTATATATGATAACAGAAGAGTAACTTACCATCATGATCGAAATAAGTACCGATGAAGTTAAAACTGATGGTGCTTCATACCGAGCTTCAATTCATCGATGTTCCCTCTGTTATGAATGTCATTAGTTGCATAAGTTAGAAATCAATATGTACTTTCAACTGTGTTCATTTCCACCCAATGTCCCATCCTTATCTGTGCACAATTTTAAGAACAATTTAACTCATCCAAGAAAGATCAATATATATATATATAAATCTTTGGAAAATAAAACAAACAAAAATAGAAAATTATAGAATAAGGTATTGCATTTGTTTGGATCTCAACTGTCATTTTACTCAATCTGCAAATAAATATTTCAATTTAAAGGACTATATTCATCCCCAACTATCTTCATTGGGCTGCTAGTGTATATAAGAGAGAGAGAGAGAGTGTGTATACATACATATATATATATACAAGATAAAAAGATGACGGTGAACATAATGGGCAATAGTAAATGAATGTAAGGATTCTTTAAGTAACTTACTCATTACTTTCCCATCTATGTAGATTGTAGTAATATGGGGTATATGACTTTGGGAAGAAGCCCCCCATTGCTTCCATAGAGAGCCTTACAGCTCCAATTTTCGGACATATAAAAATCTGGAAAAGACACCATAGCAAGGCAGCAGTAACGTGCAATTCCAAGAAGGTTGTGCCTAGTTCTTCTTGCAAACTTGTCGACCTTTTGTAATAGACTATTCGAATACCCCGTAGCGAAGTGAAGACTTCTAGAACACTTGTCAACTCACGACAATTTCTAATATAAAGTTCTTGTCGCGAAATGGGAAAACTTGGGTCAAATTTTATAGACCCATCAACTTCGTACATCCTGAAATAGATACTTCGCTAACAGATGGCAGACAGGGTATATCTGTTAGACTATTGCAGTCTTTCAAATGGAGTTTCACAAGAGCCTCAAGGTTGTTTGGTAAACAACTCAAATTGGGGCACCCCAATATAGACAAATCAAAGATTGAGGCTTGTAGTGTGATTGGAAAATATGAAAACCCATTACAACCGGAAATTATCAACTTTCTTAGTGAAGGAAGATGATGTGGCACGGTTTTTAAGCTTGAACAAATTTTGATTTTCAACTTTTCCAGGCAAGGAAATACACTCATTGAACTCGATTGCTGCTTTGCTTCTGACCATGTCTCTAGGCTTGGCATTTGCTTTAGAGTGAGTTCTCTCAGTGCTGGAAAAAAAGTAACCTCAACTGCCCCTACACCACCAGCTGCATGCTTCCCATAGAATTCTGCACCAATAACTTTCACATTACCCATCCCAATTATCTTAACAACTTGGAGAAACTGAAGGTGCCCGAGTGGAGGGATTCGCTCACATCCGTTGCAATTACACAGTCTGATGTTCAGCAAGTTTCTAAGTACTAGAGATGGCTGGTGGAAATTTCCCACCATCATCCATGATGGAAGTTTCCCACCCGCAAAGTTTTCGATCGTTAAACCTCTCAGATTCGAGTGAGGTTCAAGATCTTCCAAGACATCCTCATCATTGCACACCTTGTTGCTGATTCTCTCATCATTTCGAAACTGCATTGCGAGCCTAGGGGTAGCCCAACAAAATCTTAGTGTACGGAGATATGACTTCTTAGATAAATTTGCATATTTTGCTTCTCCATAGTTTTCCATATGCTCAAGCCTGAAAATGGTTAAGTCACCACTTAGATTGTCCAAACTTCCCAATTCCTCAATGTGACATCCCCTGTCTTGGTTCACTGTGAAGAAAAGTAATGTCCGTAGATTAGTCAACCGCCGTACCCCAATAAGCATGCAATCCTGAGATTCAACAATACTTCGAAAACAAAAGTGTCTCAAGTTAATAAGATATCCAAAATTTTTCGGAACCTCATGAATCCACTTGAGTTTTAAGGTCTGCAAATTGTAGAGCTTTGTGATGGTATTTGGCAGTACAAATATGCTAGTCTTTGAGATGTCGAGATACCTTAAATACTTGAGCATCTCTATCGAATCCGGCAACTCTGTGATGCTATAGTTCTCTAAAACTAGAACACGCAAGCATTTGAAGCTTGCTAACAACTTGCCATCGAGACCAGCTTTTAGGATTAGAGTCTGCAATCTCGAACAAATTTCCATTGAAATTTCTGGTATTTCTCTTAAGGAAGAGATCAAGGACAAATGTACAACATCAGAATCACCATTCAGATGACTAGCCTCCAAATTTGAGCAATAATTAACTGATTTAGACTGCGCAAGATCGTGAAAAAGATCAAGCATCTTGCAACTTGTGATGGAGTTGTACTCATCCTTCTTTGCATCTTGTAACATGGAATACAAAAACAAAATATCGAATACTTGTTGCCGATATGCTCCATTGACAAATCACTGTTCTTGGCAGGACGAAGCAATCCTATGGCCATCCAAAACTGTATTAAATTACTCTTTTCAAGGTCAAAATCTTTGGGAAAAATTGAGCAAAATGCAAAACAATGCTTTAGTGGTGATGGTAGATGCACGTAGCATATCTCTAGGATTTGCTTTGTTTCATCCACATGCCGTAGGCAATCCCTTTGGATTGACCGCCAATCAGTTTCAGAATTCTTAAAGTACATTAAGCCTCCTAAAGTCTTTATGGCTAATGGCACACCCCCACACCTTATGACAATATTTCTACCAATAGCCACCATATTCTGCGTCTCTGTTGCTCCACCCTCTGCGAATGCTCGCTGCTTAAACATGCTCCAGCTCTTTTTTAGTGAGAGACATTCTAAATTAAAAATTCTAAAACGTAGCACCGTTGAAGCAACTTGTGTAAAGCGTGTTGTTATCATAATCTTGCTTCCACGGGAACCATCTATTCCTAACAAAGCCTTTCTCAAGCGCTCCCATTTATCTTTATCCTGATTCCATACATCGTCTAATACAAGTAAATACCTTTTTCCTTTCAATTTTCGTCCAAGCTTATTTTTAATGATTTCGTCGATATTTGACAACCGGGGATTATTTCCGGTGAGAGATTGTACCATCTTGTTTAAAAGCCTTTTTACGTCAAAATCTTCGGATACAGTGATCCATATTATTTGATCGAAAAGCCTCACCACCTTGTCGTGGTTGCAAACCAGCCGAGCAAGCGTCGTCTTGCCCACACCCCCTATTCCTACTATGGCCAACAGAGAGAGACGTTCTTTGTTTTCTTGAGAAGAACATAGTTGGTCTACTATCTTTGACACCTCATCCTCCCTTCCCAAAACTTCCGAATCATCTACGTACGGGCGAGTCGGCCGGATTTGAGTATGTTGGACATTGGCATCTAGAGATTTCATCCCTTGAAGCCTAACAAGTCCAATATGAGTTCCTTGTTTATGAACCTCATGTAGAGATTTATTGATACTTATAATCTTGAGACGAAATTGGTGACGTACCTTGTCCATGTTTGGGTTAATCTCTAGCTTCAATCGAAAAGTTTGATAATTGAAGTCCTCTAACACAGCATCAGCATCATAGGCTACATCGTTCAGTTCCTTCAGCCAAATTTGAACAGATTTATTCAATTCGGTGATAAAGTTGGCAGATGCATCAAAGAGTAGAGCTTGAACCATTTCCGCATTTTCTTGGAGATGTTTGAGCTCTTCTTTCGATGAGAGGAGGCTCATAATTTCTTCGTCAGATGCGAAGGAGAGCAACTTGCTCATCATTTCTTTTGCAATAATACACTGTAGAGTTTCACCTATCGATATTCTGAAAATTTGCTTAGTTTCATCAAAATACCACTTGGTTACAGACATATCAGAACTCGAACAAGAAACAGTCGGTTGATCCTCACTGTTTTGTTTGATCTTTTACAGACATCTATGAAATAGAAGAAATACAAATTACGTTATATAAAAAATTACGCAAATTAAAAAATAAAAAACCCATACACTGATATACAAATTACGCAACAGTATTGAATTGAATTCCCCATCAAAAAAAAAACAAACACATTTTTGTTGTACAGCACCAGAAATAAAAAGCAAAAGCATGGCTAATTGTCACAGGGGGTGCCTTCCAACAGCACCCGTGACCGACTACTACACTCCATCGACACCGTGCATGCGCCCGAGCGCAGCACGGCCCAACAGGCAATGATCGACTACGCTTTATCAGCACCGTGCATGCGCCCGAGCGCAGCACGGCATCTAGTTTTATTATTATGTTTAGATTTTCCTTATGTAAATATTGTTTCCATGTAATTAGATCTAGGAATTTCTTTTGTAGTTGTATTGCATTTCCTTTGTAAAAGTTTTCTTGTAATTTGTAAGACCCAACGTGCACTGCTACAACTTTGGTATTTTCATTAAGTGGTTATATGTGGGGATAAGACTATCTGCCTCACACCCGAGTTGCCTACTAGTGCACGTTGTTTATCACTTTGTTTTCAAGCTCTTACTCTCTTTCGAATTGTAACAGCTTTCCATGTAATCTCATTTCTTGTAATGAAGTAATTCACGCTCTCTTTACAATTACTGTTGTTGCATATTGTTCGTTGATTGTTAATAAATTCGATCGCACTCAACCGTGCGAACGGTTAGCACGGTCACTCACGAGGCCTCCTTTGTGCCATTAAAGGACGCCCCGTGACAGTTAGTATCAGAAAGATTGTTTTCGATTACTGCCTTGTAAAACCTAGTTGGTGTATCTTACTACGTTACAATGGGAACCAATAGCCAGAGAATCGAAGCCCTCGAAAGAAATGTTGGCTCGCTAATGGAGAAAATGGGCGGAACGCCCTCTCTCATCGATCGTGTGCAAAGTTTGGAGTTACGCACCCAAACTATCCCAGCAGGGGATGCATCGGGTAGCTCGCCTGCACTTATCGATCGCATACAAGATTTGGAGGAAGGCCTCCAAAATCTTCAGGGAATTCCACCAGGGGGTCACTTTGGGGAGATAATGGATGAGATGAGAACTGAAATCTATCAACTCGCCCAGAAAATGACTATATTGTCGATGGCGGTCGCTAACTCACCAGTTGGAGGTGGGGAGCGTACAAGGATGAAAGTGCCCAAACCTAAATCATTCACTGGTGTTCGTGATGCTAGAGAATTAGAAAATTTTGTTTTCGACAAGGAACAATATTTTCGTGCAACAAAGGTTGATGAGGAGGAAACGAAGATATCCTCCGCATCCATGTACTTATCCGGGGATGCCAAATTATGGTGGCGGAACAAGTACAACGAGGTTCAAGCTGGGGAGTGCGAGATTAGCACTTGGGAGGATCTTAAAAAAGAGTTGCGTGATCTATTCTTTCCCGAAAACACCTCCCATAACGCACGACAAGAACTCCTTCAAACGAAGCACTCAGGGAGCATTAAGGAGTACGTCAATGCGTTCTCCACCATCATGCTAGATATCCACGATATGAATGATGCTGATAGACTATTCTTCTTCATGATCGGGTTACAACCATGGGCCAAAACGGAACTGAATCGTAGGCAAGTGAAGACGTTACCTCAAGCCATATCAGCTGCTGAATGCCTGCAAGATTACACCACCGGTCCTAAAACAAATGTCCCAAGAAGTGGACAACCGAAGAATGCAGGGGAGAGAAAGCAGAATTCTCCGGCCAAACCTGATTGGAGAGGCAACACACCCACTAGGCTATTTACCCAGCAAAGTAATTACAAAAATAGGAACAAGTTCACAGGGAATTCCCAAACCGACAATAATGGGAAAAAGCCCATCAGCCCTGAAACGTGTTACTTGTGTCACGGTGCTCATTTCATGGCCAACTGCCCTGACAAGCAACTTCTGAATGCTCTTATTGCTAGAGGTGGTGGCATGCTCCCAAAAGTACCATCTGGCTCTGGACAACCCTTCCGTATCCAGCCAAATGACCACACAGAGTTTGAGGAAGAAACCGAAGAGTGTGAAGGAGCTTCACTTAGTGCTTATCAAGGGCAGTTCATGCATTCTTGTAACACGGTGACAGTAAAGGAGGATCATCGACAGAAAGGGAAGTTAGAACCAACCCTAAAAGGGAGAGCAGGTGTTGGGAAGAGTTCTCAAGGAAACAGCCTAATGTATGTTGATATCAAAATCAATGGGAAGCCGATTCAGGCCATGGTGGACACGGGCGCAACATACAACTATTTGGTGAGTACTGAAGTCGAACGACTAGGCCTTATTTTGGAGAAAGGAGTGGGCCGTGTGAAGGCCATCAACTCGGCTCCTCAACCTGTCGCTGGAATGGCGAAATCTGTGTTGGTCAAGGTGGGTCCTTATGAAGGGAGGACCAACTTCTCAGTAGTGGTGATGGACGACTTCAAGGTTATCTTGGGGTTAGAGTTCTTACGAGAAACTAAGGCTAGCGTCATGCCCAGCACGAATAGCCTCATGGTGCTTGGCAAGATCCCATGCGTCATCCCGGTGATGACCCATTCTAGTAATGGGAAGTTTTTATCGGCAATTCAACTGAAGAAGGGACTGAAGCACGACAATCCTACTTTTGTGGCCGCACTGAAATGGGATGAAATTCAGGAGACTTCAGGACCCCTATCGAAATCCATTCGACAGGTGTTAACTGAGTTCGAAGATGTTATGCCCGACAACCTTTCGAAGAAGTTACCTCTATGTAGAGAAGTGGACCACCAGATTGAACTAGTGCCGGGTGCTAAGCCTCCAGTTCGCGTAGCTTATCGGATGTCCCAACCTGAACTGGCTGAACTTCGAAAACAGCTGAAGGAATTATTGGATGCAGGTTTAGTACAGCCAGCCAAATCGTCGTACGGGGCCCCAGTCCTCTTTCAGAAGAAACAAGATGGCTCCTTGAGAATGTGTGTCGACTACCGAGCTCTCAACAAGGTAACCATCAGGAATAACTACCCGATCCCTCTTGTGGCCGATTGCTTTGACCAACTCAGCCGGGCAAAAGTTTTCACTAAGCTCGATCTCAGATCCGGGTATTGGCAAGTTCGCATTGCGGCAGGAGATGAGGAAAAAACCACACGCGTCACCAGATATAGGGCTTATGAATTTCTTATTATGCCATTTGGGCTAACCAATGCTCCAGCCACTTTTAGTACCTTAATGAATCAGGTTCTTATGGACTACTTAGATGACTTTGTCGTTGTTTATCTCGATGATATCGTTGTATATAGCGAAAACATGGAAGAGCATGAGGAGCACTTGAAGAAGGTATTTGAGAGACTTCGAAAGCATGAATTGTATATCAAATTGTCGAAGTGCTCTTTTGCGCAGAAACGTATCAAATTTCTTGGCCACATCATTGAATAAGGGAGAGTGCAAATGGATCCGATTAAGGTCAAGGTTATTCAGGAATGGCAAACGCCCACCAATGTGTCGGAACTCCGCTCTTTTCTGGGACTGGCGAATTACTACAGAAAGTTTGTGAAAGACTACTCCAGTATTGCATTGCCCTTGACGGAACTATTAAAGAAGGCAAAAGTTTGGAACTGGTCGACAGGGTGCCAAGCTGCCTTCGATGCTTTAAAGATGGCTATGTCTGAAGACCCGGTTCTTACTCTACCGGATGTGACCAAGCCATTTGAAATGCACAACGATGCATCAGATGTTGCCCTCGGAGGAGTCTTAATGTAGGAGAGCCACCCGGTAGCATACGAAAGTCGTAAGCTCAATAACACCGAGATGAGGTACTCTGCTCACGAGAAGGAGTTACTCGCAGTTGTCCATTGTCTGAGGTTATGGCGGCACTACCTTCTCGGTTCTCGATTTCTTGTGAAGACAGATAACATTGCGGTCAGCCACTTTCTTAGTCAACCAAAATTGAGTTCTAAACAAGCAAGGTGGCAGGAGTTACTAGCTGAATTCAATTTTTGGATGGAGTATAAGGCGGGTTCGACCAATAAAGTAGCGAATGCTTTGAGTCGCAGGGTGGAGTTCAACGAACAGTCTAATGCATTCATTAACGCCATTCTTCGAATTGACAGTTAAGTGTCTACCGAAATCCGAAGCAAAATCAAGAATGCGCTACCGCAAGATCCTGTTTTTACTCAACTATTGAAGATGATCGGGAAGGGGAAGACGCGGCAGTTTTCGTTAGACAACGGGTTCATCTCGACAAAGGAAAATCGAGTTTTTGTTCCTCGAGTAGGGGAGTTGAGGCGGACCCTGATTTGCGAATGCCATGATACCTTATGGGCGGGACACCCTGGTCAAGAAAGGACGTTGGCCCTCCTTAAGCAAGGGTACTACTGGCCCCAAATGGAAGACGATGTGGAGAGTTGTTAGAACTTGCTTGATTTGCCAACAAGATAAAACTGAGCGGAGACATCCTGCAGGGCTACTGGAACCTCTACCAATCCCGGAACGACCTTGGGAGAGCATTTCGCTCGATTTCATATCAGGTCTACCCAAAGTGGGGGACTTGACAATTATCCTTGTGGTCGTTGATCGTTTTTCGAAGTATGCCACTTTTATCGCAATTCCAAAGAACACATCAGGGGAGGAGACTGCACAACTATTCTTCAAGTATGTGGTTAAGTATTGGGGGATTCCTCGAAGCATAGTCAGTGACAGGGACTCACGATTCACGGGAAATTTTTGGAAGGAACTTTTTAAGGTTCTCGGCTCCAAGCTGTGTATGAGTTCCAGTTACCACCCTCAATCCGATGGACAAACTGAAAGATACAATGCGATGCTTGAGGAATATCTGCGCCATTTTGCTAGTGCAACACAGCGAAATTGGGTCAAGTTATTGGACGTGGCTCAACTGTGCTTCAACGCCCAGAAAAACTCCAGGACGGGCAAGAGCGCCTTCGAAATCGTTACCGGACAACAACCCATCCTTCCTCACACCGCCAACTCGATGCTAATTTCCAAATCTCCTAGAGCCTGTAACTTCTCAGAAGAATGGAAGCAAAATATTGAGTTGGCCCGTTCGCACCTAGAAAAGGCCACCCATCGAATGAAGAAGTATGCAGATTAGAAAAGGCGACCGTTAGAGTTCCAAGTAGGAGATCTTGTAATGGTGAAACTCCTTCCACAAGATAGGAAGTTCTTAAGGGGCCCGGACCCACACCTTCTGCAAAAATATGAGGCCGCTTAAGATTGTGAAGATGTCACGGGGTGCCTTCCAACAGCACCCGTGATCGACTACTACACTCCATCGACACCGTGCATGCGCCCGAGATCAGCACGGCCCAACAGGCAATGATCGACTACGCTTTATCAGCACCGTGCACGTGCCCGAGCGCAGCACGTCATCTAGTTTTATTATTCTGTTTAGGTTTTCCTTATATAAATATTGTTTTCATGTAATTAGATCTAAGAATTTCCTTTGTAGTTGTATTGCATTTCCTTTGTAAAAGTTTTCTTGTAACTTGTAAGACCCAACGTGCACTGCTACAACTTTGGTATTTTTATTAAGTGGTTATATGTGGGGATAAGACTATCTGCCTCACACTCGAGTTGCCTACCAGTGCACGTTGTTTAGCACTTTGTTTTCAAGCTCTTACTCTCTTTCGAATTGTAACAGCTTTCCATGTAATCTCATTTCTTGCAATGAAGTAATCTCAATTTGTGCTCACGCTCTCTTTAAAATTACTGTTGTTGCATGTTGTTCGTTGATTGTTAATAAATTCGATCGCACTCAACCGTGCTATCGGTTAGCACGGTCGCTCACGAGGCCTCCTTTGTGCCATCAAAGGACGCCCCGTGACACTAATTCCCGCTCAGTGGGCCCCAACAAATATCAACTCTCATTAATAATTCAATTCCGTGGTTAATTTGTAATAAAGTGCTAAATTAAGCCTTTTTAATAGAGAAAATACCATTGATAATTTGGTATTTTTATTAAAACTACTTTTTTTTTATTAATATCGTATCCCAAAATTATATATAATCTTAAAATTAATATAAATTTATTTTTATTTTTTTCTAAAAATAATTAGTTGAGTTACTCCAATTCGTTATCGACAAATTTAAAACTGGTTTGTAACTATGTTATGTCAATTAGCTAAACCTAATAATTATTTGAATTTATTAATAGTCCATCATTAACTTATATATATATATATGTTATATAAATGAAACTTGAAATTTATATAATCAAAGTAATTAATAATATATTCTATTATTAAAAAAAAAATTAATCAAATATATGCATATCATGTAAAGATGTTTATTTTAGTCATCCCGTATTCTTTCATTTATGGTGTTTTACTTTTAATTATTACCAGCATTCTTTTAAGGTTTTCATATAATTAAATTTATTGTACAATATAAAATAAAGTTGTATCTCACTATGATAAAAGTAGATGATACTTATCGATAATATCTAAGAAGTGTTAGATATATGCCCTAAATAAAATTTATATATTTTGATTATGAGCATGTGGAAAGAGGTGTGGAACATGTGTCCGACGAGTGTCTATGAAATGTCGAATATCTTACATAAGTACGACATGAATACATTAACAGATTATTGTTGTTTGGCCGAACAAGATGTTCGTAAGTTTATAAGTTTTCATTTACACCATCGATTAGGTAGATTTATTGTGTGAACTTTAGTCAAAAAGTCTTTTCCTTGTTAGCCCCCCAAAAAATAAAAAAATCAAATTCAATCCTAGTAGTATTATCTTTGAATATTTAATCAAAAAATAATATTAAGAAATATCTAATGTTAGATTCATTATATGTAATTCTTATTAGACCTTCTTTATGTTTTTATACATAATTACAATAGATTTTATTTTACTAGAAATTAGGCAGAAGAGCTTACTACACATTGATTTTTACCAAAACTCCAATGAATAATATTTTTTTGAATGAATGGCCTATTTTTAATTGGTAATTAGTGTAAGCGGCCTATTTTATTTTATATTTTAAATGAAGGTATTTGAATAAATTTAAATATCTTTTAATTAATAAAAACATGTTATATATTACCTAAATTACCCCCTCTTTATGAAATTTGCACAAAAAATATGAATATTGCAGTGAAATATGGACTGCAATATAAACTTTGCACTAGAAATATGAACTGCAAAGTTCACATTGCAGTAAAATATGGACTGCAATATACTTTGCACCAAAATTATGGACTGCAAAGTTCATATTGCAGTGAAACATGGACTGCAAAGTTCATATTGCAGTGAAATATAGACCGTAAAGTTCATATTGCAATCCATATTTTAATGCATATTGGTATTTTTTAAGTTTATTTTAAGGGTTGGGATGTCATTTTATAATGAAAAAAAAGAACACATGTCATATTATTGATAAAATAAAAAATAGGCCCTTTATTTACAAAAAAATTATTCATTGGCTTTAGTGTGAAAATCTTTCTCTAATAAGCCCCTTTTTTTAATTGTCCCTTTATTTTATATATCTCAACGAGTTGGTTTAAAATATATAATTTTTATTAAATTTAAAATATGGATTAAAATTTATTATGTTTTTAAAGTTTTATAAAAATGTGAGGAGATATAAAGTTGATGTGTTTAATTTGTGTGATTGTTGTTGTGAATGTTTTAATTTCTCGCAAGTACATGAATCAATTTATATTATAATTAAGGTAAGTATGAGGTCAGACCCAAAGAATTTGGACAGATGTAACGGATGTCTTTTAGCTAAATAGTTTTAATTAAAGTTGATGAGATACTTCTTTAGTCTCCTTTTAGGCTTCATTTAATGGATGGATTTAGGCCCAAGCTTGATCAACATGAGGGTATATAAATCAGTGAGGTTTCTCTATTTTAAATAGCAAATATACGGACAAGATATTAATGACAAAACTATAGTATTAAAATTGGGCTATCAAATAAACAATATACCAATTTTCGCACATTATACCTTGCAGCATATTTAACACTATTTTCAGCTAAGAAAATCTTAGAATTTAATAAAACCCAAAACATAAAAGCTGTAGGTTTTCAAATCTTCTTTCAATGATATAAATATTCGAATTCTGAGTCAAAAGATATACTCAAAATACCGAACTGTTACTTTGATTTCCAAATTTTTTTCCCAAATTTTTTTTCATCAAAATTTCTTCATTTTAAATACAATTTTCTTCATTCAAAAGCCAATCTCCTCTAATTCTTTCCTAGCACTTGAGAAGCACTAGAATAGTAAAAGAATAATGTGTGCCCTCCAAACTATAAATTCACGAGCTAAATTATACCAATTTTTTGACACATCAATTACATGTGGTAATGTGTATCCTCCGTACATCTCTATTAAAGGGTGGAGATTGTGTAAACCTATAAGAATTTATTGGTATGGATTGATTCTTAGTGATAAACCACATCACGTGACTAAAAAAGAAGATAAATTATTGAAACTTCATCTAAACCATTACTTAGGTTGATTTGTTACTAGATTGTACCTTGGTCAATTTTTTTTTTATTATATAGATTTGAATATTTGATATTTGTTTCCCACGTATATGGTGCAGTAATTAGTATGAGAGATTTCCATATGTATGGTGCACTAATTAAAAGACGAAAGAGAATGAAATTAATTAAATATGTTTTAAAAGAAGGGTAAAAGGATAATTGAAGAAAAAGATAAAAATGATATAAAATTTAGAAATTACTACTTTAATAATATTTGTTAATAAGAATTATTACTTTTATAATTCATCAACAAGAATTATTATTTTTAATAATTTTGAACAATACTTTACAATTATATTAAGGGTATTTTTAAATATACTTATACTATTATTCTTTTTCACTTTTACAAAAGTCAAAACCCAAAAGAAATTGTCCAAAAAAATAGCATAGAACCCTTTTATATGATATTAGACATGTGCTTAGCAACACACTCTTGCAATTTGAGCGGAGTATGTGTAAGTGTAGTCTTATCTCATTAAGTAAGCCTTATTTAAACAACACTCTATTATTTGATGTTAGACACGTTTTTATCAATAAACTCTCTTTAAATGAGCCGAGTATATGCAGCCGAACGTATGCGATTGATCCACCTCTCATTAGGTATGTCTTAAAAAGTGTTAGTGATGATAAATTTACCTTAAAGGGTGTTAGTGATAGTAAATTCACCTTAAAATATATTTGTGACACCACACTTATCTCACCAGTTCCCAATACAGAACTCACGTGGGTTCTTAATGATCAAAATAAAAATAAAGTCAAGAATGGCGGAAAGATAATTCTGTAATTGGGTTTACCTATTTCTTGTCTAATTTCTTGGCATGGGTGGACTTGGTAAGACAACTATTGCCAAAGTCATCTACAACCAACTTTGTAAATCCTTCAAATGTCATTGTTTTCTTAAAGTTGAAGATGTCCGCAAAAACTCAAATGGCAATCATATTGTTAATTGGTAAAATCAACTTGTCTCTAAGATCCTCAAAAGGCAAATCCCCACATTTGATGATGATAATGAAGGGGTTAACAAAATACGAGGCGCAATTCGTGGAAAAAAAGTTTGTATAGTTCTTGATGACGTGGATAAAAATTCTCAAACGGAGAAGTTTACTGGAAACTTCAATTGTTATGGAGCTGGAAGTAGGATCATCATTACAACAAGAAATGACGAGGTTCCAGCTACAATTAAAAGGACTTGTGGAAGACAAGGTTCAAGTGATGTTTATACAAGTCACAATCCAGATTTTATGGATGATAATCGCTCTCTCGAACTATTTAGCAAAGACGCATTTATGTGTGACTCTCCTCCAAAAGATAATAAAATCCTCACTGGCTAAATTGTATCCATTACTGGAGGTCTTCCTTTAGTTCTTGTGACTCTAGTTTCAGTGTTATCTGTTAAGACCTATAAAGGTTTATTTCAAAAGACAATTAAGAAGCTAAAGGAAATACCTCATATAGAAGTCCTAAAATGTTTAAGAATGAGTTACGATGCATTAGATGATCAGCAACAACAAATATTCCTCGATATTTCATGTTTCTTCACTGGAGTAGACAACACAAACACTTGCTGTATGTGGGATGATTGTAAATTTTTTCAACTGGAAGGGATTAATGCTCTTGTTTGTAGGTCTGTCATAATAGTTGGAGAAGAAGATAACACCCTGTGAGAATCCGCAAATGCGACCCCCAGGTCTCAATCCCGTGTTTGGGTGACTGAAACGTCGGAACGGATGCCGTCATTCTATTTGCTTCTAATGGTGTAGAAGGTTCTTATTTATCTATCTCTAAATGCAAAAGGATTTGTCTCAAAGTCGCCAATACGTTTTACAAGAAAATAAATAAAAGGGGTGGTGTAAGAGGAAAGACTATCGACAAGCCTTTCTTCACACCTTTGTCTACGAAACTAGGGTTCTATAGGGTTCGGGAACTATGTTACGGTTTGGGAAGGTGTTAAGCACCCGTTCCGCCCTTTCGATCTCTAACGCTTTTATGTGTTTATTTTATGTTGAAAAACTTGGATGCTTTTACTAACAGTCTATTACTTCCCAAATTAAAAACCCTAATTTCAAAAAACGAGGAAAGGGATAAAAACCTTTGTGTTTTGTGATCTGATTGTTTTGGTTTTTTGAAAATCTGATTATCAATGACAAAGGTTTACCTTATTTATGTTAAAATGAGAGTGATTCGGTATTATTTCCTTAGATAATAATATTAATTATTTCGTTTGGTTAATTTAGAAAAGATTTGACCTTATCAGAACTGATTTCATGTAGTTTAGTAAAACATTAGTAGTTAGCCTGTCTGGAGTTTTTTTTTTTAAATTATTTTTGTTGGATTTATATTACTCATAAATGATATATATATATATACACTTTTCTTAATGTGTTTTTGGCAAATAATATTAATATACATATATATATAATCAATAAGGTTTACTAATCATACCATTTGCTCATAGAATCCCTTTAGGGTTCCTGCAAAAAGAATAAAGTAAGCACAATGTATACAAAAGTAGTTATTTTGGCAAGAATGCTTTACGTGTCTCAAAAGACAGTAAAAGGGGATAAAAAAAAGGATTTGTTGCGTCATAATCCTCCCTGAACCTAGGTTTGTTGCGCGACAAATAGGTATAGGGACCAATTTATTTATTTTTTTGCTATAAATACACCCATCTTCCCTCCTTCATCCCCACACCCATCACAAATGTCTTCTTACCGTACAAATTTTGATTTTTCTTATATAGAATCCCGGGATGCCTTGGTATCTTTTGAGAATGGTTTGAACTTTGGTGCCTTTAGCCCTTTAGCGATGTGGAGTTATCGACATGTAGATTTCTCTTTTCTATTAGGTGCTTCGGTCTTCTGGAGTCCTGTGGATCATCTCTTTCGCTTCAGGTTAGATGAGCTCTGCCCGACTTATGAGAAATTCTTCTGGCTTCTGTGCTCTGATACCCGTCTCCCGATGGCATTCCTATAGAGGACATCAGTCCTCGGGATATGTTGATTGTCTTGTTGTCTATTCCTCAAGCGGCCTGCGACAATTTTATAATCGATGGTTTTCTTGATCTTCACAAGATGGTGAGGTTCTTTAATTGTTATGAGGACAGAGCCTCCTATAGCACGGGGCATACGGCGGTGGCCCTGATCTGCTTGGTCTCTAACATGCTGTTAGTGACGGGTTCTTCTCAAGTTGATCTGACTATCCCAAGCTTGATATATCAAGCTAGAAACGGAGAGTCCATAGTGCCTATCGTTCTTGTAGAGACTTTAAACGGACTGGATGCTATTCGGGATAGGTCCTCGACCTTTTCCAGGGGGAGTCCGCGTCTTCTCTAAATGTGGCTACTAGAGCGCTTCCATTCCGTGGGTTTTAATGGAGTGCAGCTGGACAATCCTACTCATTTTTTTCATCGGCCCTTTTTCAGTGCTTTAACCATGTCTTCTTTTGATTGAACGATGTGATTCTCAGAAAATTTTTGTGCCATCCGGTGGAACATTCCATGGTGGAAGCTAAGGGTGATGGTGTTTGGCACAGGTGGTCAGAAATATGTTTGGCTCTGAGGACTTTGGTTCACTTCTTTCTATCTCCCGGGACGTCTTCTTCAGCAATTCAACATGCTTCAGGATATCTCCCTGGATTTAAACAAATTTTTTTTGAGCTTAAATTTGTAACTCCACATGTTTCTTTATCAGTGGAGAGGATGTGGCGTGCCCGAATTACCCGACAGTTTAATTATGCCGATTTAGCATTACCCGACCCTTTCGGGGTGACATTATTCGCTCTCGTTGTAGTCTCTGGAAGAAGAGCTAGTCAATAACCCTTTTCAAATAGAGTGATTCCGATTCATGGATTATGTGCCCACTGAGGAGAACATCATTTTAGCATACCAGATCCTAGATGAGGCTCGAATTGACCTAAGTACTGAGGCCCATGCCTGGTCAACCCCTATGGCTTAGGTTTTTCTATATCTTGTATTAGCAGTCTTCTGTGTAACCTTCGGTGTTCTGAACCACCATTTGAATAATATATGAGAGCCTTCCTGATCTTTGAATAAAAAGCTTTTCATTTAAATGATTAAACTGGACCTGAAGTCACTTTTCAGGTTGCCTACGTTCCTCGTTTGATTTTTAAAAACACAAGTTGAGTTGGGGCCTCAAGTTTACGTAGTTCTTATATATACATAATACATTTATTGGTAATACTTCTCCTGATGATAAATTTCTCAAGAGTTTAAAGATGGGTTTCCATGTCTGGGTGAGCTGAGAGATGAACTTGCTGATGTATTGTAAGTTGCCCAAGAACCCACGGACTTCCTTCTCGGTACGAGGCTTGGGCATATCTTGGATAGCTTTAACCTTAGCGGGGTCTACCTTGATTCCTTTATTATTGACAATATGGCCTAGGACACGTCTGCGGATTGAGTCTCATATGATATTGGCTGAGTCAGTCAAAAAGGGCCTGTAAGGCTAGAATATGGCCTTCCTTTTCTTTTGACTTGATAATCATATCTTCCACATAAATCTCCACTTCTTTGTGGATCATGTCGTGGAAGATGGCTGTAGCTGCCCTCTGGTACGTTGCCCCGATATTTTTCAGCCCGAATGGCATGATAGTGTAGCAATACGAAAGCTTCAAACTCAGGCTCATCCGCCGGGATCGCCCCACTTGCTTCCTTCGATTTCGCATATTGAGAAAAGCCAGACCCATACGAGACTACCAGTTCCGATGAAAGAAAAGGGGCTCCTAGCTTTGATTACTCATATGCCAGAGACTACTAGGGAAGACGAACCACTTTTCTTTTTATGCTTATGGATAAGATTTAGGCGCAAAAAGCAATTTTGCATTCAAGATATGTACTCCTACCCCGAAAGAATTCAATGCACATAGTTTAAGCGTGTTCCACCCGTGGTATGAGATTCATGAAAGAAGAGTTTCGCTGCGTGATTATTGGAAAAGTGAAAAGAGCGGTTCGTCAGTCCATGTGTGGTCTGGGTACATCTTGATATGGTTATACCCGGCAAAATCATCTACGAATGACTTCAAGGCATGGTTGGTAGTATTGTCCACTATTAAGTCAATGTTGGGTAAAGGAAAATCGTCTTTTGGGTAATCCTTATTGAGATCCCGGTAATCCACACACATGCAGACTTTTCTATTTGCCTTTGGAACATGCACAACAGTCAGGGTAATCAATTAACCTGTAAGAACCCCACATTTAACTGCTTCATCACTTCTTCTTTCACTTTCAAGGACCATTATGGCGTAAGTTTTCTTAGTTTCTATTTAACGGGTTTGGACTCCGATGTGGTGTGTATCTCATGCATGACTATCTAGCTATTCAACCCCGGCATATCGGTATTGGACCAGGCAAAGGCATTCACGTACTCTTTCAGAGTTTTTGTGAATTCTTCCCTATCAGTTTTAGCTAAGTTTGCCCCAATACGCACTTCTTTCTTTTCTTCTTTGGTTCCGAGATTAACCACGATAGTATCTCCCTCCTCACTTTGTATACGTCGATCCTCCTCCACAGGATGTTCGTTTAGTCTTTTCATATCCATAGAGGCAATCATATAATTAACACAATTAGGATACTGCAAAAAAAAATCTTCTTCATTGATAAGAGTGCTTACAGATACAAGTTTAAAAAGTAAATCTATGAGTGATTCATCCTTAGTCCTTCCCTTACTTTATTTTTTATCCCTTACCCTTACAATTTCACTATTTTTCCCTCTACCTTGTATTCTGGATCGTCTTGGATTAAGTGTACATGATCATTTTTTAGTCCATCATTCTCTAGGGTTAGGACGTCAAAGATATCTCGTATCACCTCTTCTTCTTCATCTTCCTTGTCTTCACGTTCTTCATCCGATTTCTTCGGCCCAATTGTTAACTTGGTGGAGAATGTGTGAATGACATTCTCTTTAAGGTAAATGTCCTATTCATAGAATCTTGGGTACTGGTGCCTTCTACCTAAATTTCCTTGGATGTCTGTGAGAACCAGCGTTCTCGACGCCCGAGGGTACTCGTGGGCGGCGATTCCATTTGTTGATTTGGAAATCGGTTTTGAAAAGAATAAGAGTCGCCAGTTTGTTTTACCAAACAAACAAAAGGTTTGTGTAAAAGAGACGTATTTATGGACTAAATATCCTCTTATACACAATATATGCGAAACCAGTTGATTCGAAGGTTCGGGGATTAAGTTACGAATCGGGAAGGTGTTAGGCACCCAATTCGCCCTTTCGGTCTCTTGAGTTGGATATGCGTGTGTTATAATTTAGTTCTTGCATGCTATTGCTATTACTTTATAACTTTTCGTGCTTGCCTTGGAAATCGGGATTTTGGGGTTGGGATGAAAACGATATGTTTCCTAGTTTGCCCATGATTTTAAAAATAAGTGTGTGTGTGGGATTTGAAAAAGAGAGTTTGATAATAATAGATGCAATGAAACAAGTGATTTTGTAAAGTATTGGGCTTTTCGGAAACTGATTCAATGTGGAATCTTATACTCGATATGATATGAGGCGAGTTAACCAATCGTGTACCATAGTCTATTGATTAAACCGGTATAGATGGCACTAGTGCTCTCATCATCGAGTATTCATCACATATACACCGCAATCTATGAGTTAGATTGGATATATAGCGATTATCGATTCCTTCGTATAACAATACCACTAATTCGAGCTTTTGGAAAAGTAAGAAAGTAATAATACTATTTTGGAATTGGATTAGGGTTTGTTATACGCCTTTGGTTTTGAAAAATAATTTGAAAAAAGGGTTTTGAAAAGCTATCAAGTGATAGAAATTATGCAGACAAGAATATAAATTATAAAACTGACGAATAAATAAAAGAAGAGAGAGAAAATCATACCCGAGCCTCCTTGGAGGGAGAGAATCAGGATCTCTTGGAGTGTATCACGAAATCCCCTTGATTGTTGATAAAAATAATGAATGGAGAGGGGGTCTATTTATAGTTGAAGAAAATACTTGGAGAGCAAGAAAAGAGATTGCAACTAGGACTCTTGGAAATTATCGCGAAGCCTTCCCACCGTTGGATCATCCTGATTTTTGGATATGTGTTGTAAATAGGAATCTTCTAGATTTTGTAAAAATTTCAGGTAGATCAAATATCGGGAAGGTTCCCTTTCGTTATGATTGGCACGAAGAGTTTGTGTTCGCGTAGGAAAGGTACTTGTTGTAGACAAGGTCCCTTTTTTGCACGACATGTCAGGTTCTAACCGTTGGATCATTCTGAATTTTGGATATGTATTGGAAATATAAGTCTTCTAGACTCTGTAAAAAATTGAAGACGATCGGAGTTCGGGAAGGACTCGGTCTCCTTGGCTTGGTACAAAGAGTTTGTTTCCGCGTAGGAAACGTACTTGCGTACAACTATCTCGACAATTAAACTTTCAACCGTTGGATCATTCTTATTTTTTGACATGTTTTCCCTCCAAATGTTTTCTAGCTTGTGTCCAAATTTGAGGCCGATCAGAATTCGGGAAGGCCACTATTTATTTTAATTTGCTACGAAGGACATTTCAACTAGAATTGCACGGTAGACAAATTGATTCTTGAGGATCCCATGTCCAACAAAGCTGAATTTTTAATATTCTCTTCCCCACAATAAGGCCTATCCATTTGCCAAACTTCAAACCATTTTAACTTCGATAAGACCTTCATTTGACCACCCAAAATAAACTCGTGATTTTCTGAATTTCCGGAGATCCGACTCTCGGATTGAGCTGATTTTCGGGTATACTACTCCTTTTGATAATTTCCAACAACTCGTAAAGTTTAAGGATGATCCGAAATGTGTAACTCTCCTTTCACAAGTTTTCAGGAGTTTCGACGGTTTTCAATTCCGGCAATTTTTGATAATTCTGTAACTCCTCATTCGGGCTCCTTTCGTCTTTCTTCTTCGACCTGTGTCACATGTACATAATATATGCATCTAGAAATTCTCGTGCATGCATGCGTGCTTATTTTTTTGGAGATCAGGATTCTTGCGGGAGTCGCAAAATGAGGTGTTCACAGACCCTCTCGGCCTGGGTTCTTTGTGAAGCAAAGAAACCAGGACGATAATGAGAACGCATCATTTTGCGGCACTTGCATGAATCACAGATGATATTTTGAAAACAATGCAATGCAAATGATGATGTGCTATGCTGCTTCTCTCTCTCTTCTTGGGATGGATGGGCGATGTTTGGAACATGTCCTGCTCTTTACTGTGATGTGTGAACCATGTAGAGGGGTGAGCCCCTTGCTCTAGCGAAGTGTACTAGCCGCGTAGAGGGTAAACCCCTGATTTAACAGGATTGGGAACCGTGTAGAGGGTGAGTCCCTGCTTTAACGGGATTTGGGAACCGTGTAGAGGGTGAGCCCCTGCCTTAACGGATTTGGGAACCGTGTAGAGGGTGAGCCCCTGCCTTAACGGGATTGGAAACCATGTAGAGGGTGAGCCCCTGCCTTAACGGGATTAGAAACCGTGTAGAGGGTGATCCCCTGCTTTAACGGGATTGGGAACCGTGTAGAGGGTGAGCCCCTGCTTTAACAGGATTTAAAAGCGTGTAGAGGGTGAGCCCCTGTCTTAACGGGATTGGGAACCGTGTAGAGGGTGAGCCCCTGCCTTAACGGGATTGGGAACCGTGTAGAGGGTGAGCCCCTGCCTTAACGGGATAAGGAACCGTGTACAGGGTGAGCCCCTGCCTTAACGGGATTTGAGAACCGTGTAGAGGGTGAGCCCCTGCCTTAACGGGATTGGGAACCGTGTAGAGGGTGTGCCCCTGGCTTAACGGGATTGGGAACCGTGTAGAGGGTGTGCCCCTGCCTTAACGGGATTTGGAACCGTGTAGAGGGTGAGCCCCTGCCTTAACGGGATTTGGGAACCGTGTAGAGGGTGAGCCCCTGCCTTAACGGGATTGGAAATCGTGTAGAGGGTGAGCCCCTGCCTTAACGGGATTGGGAACCGTGTAGAGGGTGAGTCCCTGCCTTAACGGGATTTGAGAACCGTGTAGAGGGTGAGCCCCTGCCTTAACGGGATTGGGAACCGTGTAGAGGATGAGCCCCTGCCTTAACGGGATTTGGAAACCGTGTAGAGGGTGAGCCCCTGCCTTAAACGGATTGGGAACCGTGTAGAGGGTGTGCCCCTGCCTTAACGAGATTGGGAACCGTGTAGAGGGTGAACCCCTGCCTTAACAGGATTTGGGAACCGTATAGAGGGTGAGCCCCTGCCTTAACGGGATTGGGAATTATGTAGAGGGTGAGCCCCTGCTTTAACGGACCTGTGAACCGTGCTTATGAACTGTGTAGAGGGTGAGCCCCTGCTTTAACGGACCTGTGAACCATGCTTGTGAACCGTGTAGAGGGTGAGCCCCTGCTTTAACGGACCTATGAACCGTGCTTGTGAACCGTGTAGAGGGGGAACCCCTGCTTTAACGGACTTGGGAATCGTGTAGAGGGTGAGCCCCTGCTTTAACGGGATTTGGGAACCGTGTAGAGGGTGAGCCCCTGCCTTAACGAATTTGGGAACCGTGTAGAGGGTGAGCCCCTGCCTTAACGGGATTTGGGAACCGTGTAGAGGGTGAGCCCCTGCCTTAACGGGATTGGAAACAATGTAGAGGATGAGCCCCTGCCTTAACGGGATTTGGGAACCGTGTAGAGGGTGAGCCCCTGCCTTAACGGGATTTGAGAAACTGTGTAGAGGGTGAGCCCTGCCATAACGGGATTTGGGAAACGTGTAGAGGGTGAGTCCCTGCCTTAACGTGATTGGGAATCGTGTAGAGGGTGAGCCCCTGCCTTAACGGGATTTGGGAACCGTGTAGAGGGTGAGCCCCTGCCTTAACAGGATTTGGGAACCGTGTAGAGGGTGAGCCCCTGCCTTAACGGGATTTGGGAACCGTGTAGAGGGTGAGCCCCTGCCTTAACGGGATTTGGGAACCGTGTAGAGGGGGAGCCCCTACCTTAACGGGATTTGGGAACCGTGTAGAGGGGGAGCTCCTGCCTTAATGGGATTGGGAACCGTTTAGAGGGGGAGCCCCTGCCTTAACGGGATTGAGAACCGTGTAGAGGGTGAGCCCCTGCCTTAACGGGTTTGAGAACCGTGTAGAGGGTTAGCCCCTGCCTTAACGGGTTTGTGAACCTTACTTGTGAACCGTGTAGAGGGTGAGCCCCTGCTTTAACGAACTTGCGAACCGTGTAGAGGGTGAGCCCCTGTTTTAACGGACTTGTGAACCGTGTAGAGGGTGAGCCCTGCTTTAACGGACTTGTGAACCCTGCTTGTGAACCGTGTAGAGGTTGCACCCCTGCTTTAACGGACTTGTGAACCCTGGAGAGGGTGAGCCCCTGCTTTAACGGACTTGTGAACCGTGCAGAAGGTGAGCCCCTGCTTTAACGGACTTGTGAACCGTGCTTGTGAACCGTGTAGAGGGTGAGCCCCTACTTTAACGGACTTGTGAACCGTGTAGAGGGTGAGCCCATACTTTAACGGACTTGTGAACCGTGCTTGTGAACCGTGTAGAGGGTGAGCCCCTGCTTTAACAGACTTGTGAACCGTGCTTGTGAACCGTGTAGAGGGTGAGCCCCGGCTTTAATGGACTTGTGAACCGTGCTTGTGAACCGTGTAGAGGGTGAGCCCATGCTTTAACGGACTTGTGAACCGTGCTTGTGAACCATGTAGAGGGTGAGCCCATGCTTTAACGAACTTGTGAACCGTGTAGAGGGTGAGCCCCTGCTTTAACGGACTTGTGAACCGTGCTTGTAAACCGTGTAGAGGGTGAGCCCCTGTTTTAACGGACTTGTGAACCGTGTAGAAGGTGTGCCCCTGCTTTATCGTACTTATGAACTGTGCTTGTGAACCGTGCAGGGGGTGAACCCCTGCTTTAACGAACTTGTGAACCGTGCTTGTGAACCGTGTAGAGGGTGAGCCCCGGCTTTAACGGACTTGTGAACCGTGTAGAGGGTGAGCCCCCACCTTAACGAACTTGTGAACCGTGTAGAGGGGGAGCCCCTGCCTTAACGGGATTGAGAACTGTGTAGAGGGTGAGCCCCTGCCTTAACGGGTTTGAGAACCGTGTAGAGGGTTAGCCCCTGCCTTAACGGGTTTGTGAACCTTGCTTGTGAACCGTGTAGAGGGTGAGCCCCTGCTTTAACGAACTTGCGAACCGTGCTTGTGAACCGTGTAGAGGGTGAGCCCCTGTTTTAACGGACTTGTGAACCGTGTAGAGGGTGAGCCCTGCTTTAACGGACTTATGAACCATGCTTGTGAACCGTGTAGAGGTTGAACCCCTGCTTTAACGGACTTGTGAACCGTGGAGAGGGTGAGCCCCTGCTTTAACGGACTTGTGAACCGTGCAGAAGGTGAGCCCCTGCTTTAACGGACTTGTGAACCGTGCTTGTGAACCGTGTAGAGGGTGAGCCCCTACTTTAACGGACTTGTGAACCGTGTAGAGGGTGAGCCCATGCTTTAACGGACTTGTGAACCGTGCTTGTAAACCGTGTAGAGGGTGAGCCCCTGCTTTAACGGACTTGTGAACCGTGCTTGTGAACCGTGTAGAGGGTGAACCCCTTCTTTAACGGACTTGTGAACTGTGTAAAGGGTGAGCCCATGCTTTAACGGACTTGTGAACCGTGCTTGTGAACCATGTAGAGGGTGAGCCCATGCTTTAACGGACTTGTGAACCGTGCTTCTGAACCGTGTAGAGGGTGAACCCCTGCTTTAACAGACTTATGAACCGTGCTTGTGAACCATGTAGAGGGTGAGCCCCTGCTTTAACGGACTTGTGAACCGTGCTTGTAAACCGTGTAGAGGGTGAGCCCCTGCTTTAACGGACTTGTGAACCGTGTAGAAGATGTGCCCCTACTTTAACGTACTTGTGAACTGTGCTTGTGAACCGTGTAGAGGGTGAACCCCTGCTTTAACGAACTTGTGAACCGTGCTTGTGAACCGTGTAGAGGGTGAGCCCCGGCTTTAACGGACTTGTGAACCGTGTAGAGGGTGAGCCCCTGCTTTAACGGACTTGTGAACCGTGTAGAGGGTGAGCCCCTGCTTTAACGGACTTGTGAACCATGCTTGTGAACCGTGTAGAGGGTGAGCCCCTGCTTTAACGACTGGTGAACCGTGTAGAGGGTGAGCCCCTGCTTTAACGGACTTGTGAACCGTGCTTGTGAACCGTGTAGAGGGTGAGCCCCGGCTTTAACGGACTTGTGAACCGTGTAGAGGGTGAGCCCCGGCTTTAACGGACTTGTGAACTGTGTAGAGGGTGAGCCCCTGCTTTAACGGACTTGTGAACCGTGTAGAGGGTGAGCCCCTGCTTTAACGGACTTGTGAACCATGCTTGTGAACCATGTAGAGGGTGAGCCCCTGCTTTAACGGACTGGTGAACCGTGTAGAGGGTGAGCCCCTGCTTTAACGGACTGGTGAACCGTGTAGAGGGTGAGCCCCCGCTTTAACGAACTTGTTAACCGTGTAGTGGGTGAGCCCCTGCTTTAACGGACTTGTGAACCGTGCTTGTGAACTGTGTAGAGGGTGAGCCCCTGCTTTAACGGACTTGTGAACCGTGCTTGTGAACCGTGTAGAGGGTGAGCCCCTGCTTTAACGGACTATGTGAACCGTGTAGAGGGTGAACTCCTGCTTTAACGGACTTATGAACCGTGTAGAGGGTGAGCCCCTGCTTTAACGGACTGTGCGAGATTATTCTTTCAGTGATTCTATTATGGTGCATGTTTGCTGAGGATATGATGATTGATTGTATGCTGGCTAAGAATTGATGGTTTGATGATTGATGGCCTGCTGGGGAGTTGAGAATTCCAACTGGCTAGTATAAAGGCTGAGAGTTGATGATCTGCTGAGGATATGAGAACTCCTACTAGCATGGATAATGGTTGATGTGCGGGTTAATGATCTGCTACGGAAATGAGAATTCCTACTGGCTAGGATAATGGCTGAGGGTTGATGCTGAGGAGGTGAGAGTCTCTGAGAAGACATAGAGAGAGAGTTCTGGTGTCATATTTTTTCTTTCTTTTTTTTTTTTTTTTGAAAAGAAGTACTTTTGGCTGGCCTCTTTTTCCTTGAGAAATGATTGAGTTACGTTCTCTCTGTTCTCGAAACTTCGTGTATGAATTTTGGACTTTGCCTCTTGCTCAGCTTCCGTGGCATTTTTTTCTCTTGTCACTAGGGTGCGATTCTGCTTATTGTTTCCTGACTTCGCGAAAGAAGAATTTCTTGTGCCTGCATCATTTTCTGTTTTTCGATGCCCTTATTCCTCCTTGATTGATTAAAAGCTTTTTGATATAGCTTTTTTTTTCAGCTTACTTTTTTTTCTTTTGCATGGTCAGCAGCCTTCCTCACCCAAGACGTAGCCCTGGGCCTTTTGGCCTAGCTGTCACTTTTGGTGTGGCTCTCGCTGCCATCTTTTTTCCTTTTCTATTTTTTTTCAATATTCTTTTCTTTTGGCACTGTGGGATTTATCCTCTTTTCTACTCTTTCAATTTTTTCTTGTACCCACTTTGTTCCTTCTCACTTTGTCAGGTTTTCGTGGGCATCATCGTCCTTGCGATTCTGAGAATGTTTACTTTGAAAGTTCGCATTTGACATCGTCGTGCTGTGTTTGTGATTTTCGGTCCGAGAACCTTTGGGAGCGTATCTTGAAAACTTCTTGGGCGAGAAGAAGCTAGGCCAAAAGTCCTTTTTGTGGGGGCTTGTTCCCTGTGTTTTTTACGAAATCTTATCATTCCAGTCCTTCTCTCTATCTTTCTCTGATATCATCTCAAAGGGGACTTTTTGGTTTTGGAGAGAGCTTGAGTTTGCCTGAAGGAAGGGCTTTAGTATGTGCCTGTTAAAAGGGCTTTAGTATGTACCTGTAAAAAGGGCTTAGGTTGGATTGGTGCCGGTAAAAGGGGTTTGGATTGGATTGGTGCCGGTAAAAGGGGCTTGGATTGGATTGGTGCTGTAGAAAGGGCTTTGGATTGGTGCCTATGGAAAGGGCTTTGGGATGGTGCCTATAGAAAGGGCTTGGGATTTGATTGATGCCTGTAGAAAGGGCTTGTGAAGTGATTTGACTCTCTGGGAGACTTTGTGATTGTATTTTTTTCTCTCTAGGAGAAAATGTGAAGTGATTCGACTCTCTGAGAAGGCTTATGAAGTGACTTGCCTCTCTAAGAGGGCTTGTGAAGTGATTTGACTCTCTGGGAGGGCTTATGAAGTGACTTGCCTCTCTGGGAAAGCATGTGATCTTATCATGACGATCTGGTCGGTGATGGTGGTGTGACTAATCATCGAGGTATATACCAGGATGTAGTGGTGAAGCCTGTCTGGTAGGCCATGAAGCTTAGTGCCTATGTATTCTTGGACTGGTGCGCGGTATACTTTATGCAAGTGTTCATGTGTATACACTATGCAAATGCTTATGCCATGCTTCCCTACATTTTAAGTATTCGCATACTTCTTAAATTATCGCACCAACATTTTAAAAACTTGGTTTTGAAAAGGTTTCGAATCTTGAGTTGCCTGATTTATGGAGTATGTTACGCTACTTGAAATTACTTAAATGCAGATGCATGCATGCAGGACCGACAATTTTCCGAGAACATAGCAACAGTGAAAAGACAAATATTGATTTTCGATCAATCAGTGAGTGAGCGTAAGGTGATAAGAGAAATGGAGTGTTACTGACTTGAGATTTTGCTGATTTTTCGTCATGCTTCCATCTTTGACAAGTTGTTATCTTCTTCGAGTCCGTGCGCGTTACTGCTTTTTGCTCTTACCCTCAATCTCAGGAGGCTTACAGATATTCTTCAGAGGTAGAATTTCTGATTCTGCTGATAAGACGACCATGGGGTTGTGATGGTGTGGGTTAAGCCACCCTCAGCGCAAATGATAAATGGAAAGGGTAGTCTTCGGGGGGGGTTATTTGGGTCTTTTTGTAAATACCCTCAGTAGATGTACTCTCGCCACCCTCAATATGTGTGACTGATGATGGTGAGGCTAGTCTTCGGGGAGCTGTTCTGGTTTTCTTGTCGAAACCTTTTGTGCATATACCTTCTGCATACTCAGTGTTTGCGAATGATGATAGAAATGCTAGTCTTTGAGGAACTGCTCGAGTTTGCTTGTCGATACCCTCAGTACCAATAACCTTGACACCCTCAGTGTATGTGAATGATAATGGAAATGCTAGTCTTTGAGGAGCTGCTCAGGTCTTCTTGTCAATACCCTCAATGCATATACCCTTGGCACTCTCAATGTATGCCCTTTGCACCCTCGGCACGCTTTTCAATTTTCTCACGTCCTTTCGGGAATATTGTTTATGGATTGAGTTTAAACAGAGGCAGACATGAATTAGGATACTCGGAAAAAAATGATTGATTTTATTAATGAAATGAATTGGTACATTGGTAAAAACAATTCCTCATTCTACCCTAACCCTTACAATTTCGCTCCCTTTCTCTCTCAATTCCCCCTATCTCTAGGATTCTTCAAGTTAATTAAATTAATGGTGTCTGCCTCTATTTAAGGATTCTTTCTTCAAGGAAGGACAATCTTCTTGGCGTCGATCAAATCTTGGATGGCATGCTTCAGGGCGTAACAGTTATCAGTGTTATGTCCTAATCCTTGGTGGTAAGCGCATCGTTCATTGGCATTCCAGCCATGGGGGGCTGGGTTGGGGGGTGTACGAGGAGCTAGCGGCTGCAGCATACCCTCAGCTTGTAGCGTGGCTAAAGTTTGACTTAGTGAAGTCGATAAGCATGAAAAGAGACGATGCTTCTTTTTACTATTACTCTTTTTCGGCCCTTGTTGTCGTGGATAATGGAAGCTGGTTTGTTGATGAGGATTCGAGCTTTGGTAATACTGCACTTGATCGATGGCTGGGGTGATCTTCTCATATTGAGAAGAGGTTTTCTTAGCCTCGGCGACTTGGGCAAGTTCTTCCTCGGTCTCATTAGCTACATGCATTAAGGCCTTATATCGGTCAAAGTATTGGTGACCCATGCTGCTTCGGATCTCGGGTTTAAAGTTCTTGACAATTATCCCCAACTGCTCTTCTTCGGGAATCCTGTCGACCAATTGGGATGCTAACTCTCTCCAGCGAGTGATGAAGTCACTGACATTCTCGTCTTTTCTCTGTTTTGTCATCTCGAGATTCTTACGGGTGACTTTGAGTTCTTCGTTGGACTTATAATGTTCCATGAACTCTTTCACTATACTTTTCCAATCGGCCACTCGGTGCTTCTCTAAACTTAAAAACCAACTGTGGGCTGACCCGGTGAGAGACTGATGAAAGCTTAAGGATAAATGATCCTCTTTCAATCCGTATAATTGCATGGTTCGAACATAGGCTCTGAGGTGCAGGTGAGGTGGAGTATTCCCAGAGAATTTCTTAATGTGAGGGATTTTGAAACCAATAGGCAAACGAGCATCTGGGTAAAGAGATAGGTTTTGAAGATCGACGATGTCATCAGCCTTTTCGGCCACTCTCTGGTTTAGAGCTTTCATCTGATCTTTAAGTGTGGTAATTGCCTCATTCTTTTTAGCCTGATCGATTATGGTTTCGGGGTATCGGACCTGGTTTGGATCTTTATCGTGGATGGCTTGAGGATTGTGGTTTTGAAGGGGTTGGTTATGTTCAGGGTTCAGCTGGGTGGCTTCGGGATCTTGCACTGGTGGTATATCGACGTTGGTAGGGACCACAAGAGGTGGGGGGTTGATGTTGGTATGAACTGGGCGGTGGATGTTAGGCGGAGCTACTGGGCCTCGGGTTTGGTTTTCTTCAGTTGGGTATGGATTTGGATTGGGTTGGTTTGGTTCAGCTCGTGTTCTGGTAGCGATTACAGTGTCCAGACGAGCTTGGGTGGCATCTTGGTGATTCTTCATGATGGCTATAGACTGGGTCAAATCCTGGATTAAATGGTAGAGGTGTTCAAGGGTTAAGGTGCCACCCTCGGTTTGTGGGAGAACGGGACCAGGCGGTGGACCCGATGCATGAGAAGCTTCACCGTAATTACCCTCAGTACTGTCGACCCCGATTTGATGAAGTAGTAGCTCGGTGTTGCAATGAGGAGGCATGATCAATAATGAATCTGATCTCGTGGGTCGTCTAGTTTGCCAGCAGTAGATAATCGGAGTGTGGTAAAGAATTGGGAGAAAGAAATCGGGGATTTGACCGAAAAATCAATATTTTACCATGGGTTGCATAATTCTCGGAAAACTATGACTCGACAGAAAAATAAAATCGAAAACCACTTTTTGGTGATTACTGAAAACAGACTGACGGCAACAACTTGAGAGCCCCGTGGATAGGTTTAGGGTAGGAATATGAATTCCTGGGGTGCCCTTATAACCTTTCAATTTTTGAAATTCTTTTTTTAAAAAAAAAAAAATCATTTTGGAAAATGACTCAGTTTTTGGAAAAAAAAAATTGGAAAACATTTTATGAAAATCGGGAAGTTCTCTCCTCTTAGAGTTGTTTTTCATGGAAATAGTGACAGGGAAATTCTCACTAACTGGTTTTAGTGAGGGATTTCTACGAACGGGGTTGGACAGCCTCCGGCCGTACTTGCCAAACCAAGAGTTGGTATGTATGACAAGGCCTTTTGTTCACTAATCTCATGACCGACGGTCAAGAAAACATGCAGAAATTCGTGTGTACTAGGCTGACGCATCATATATGTAATCGTGGTTGAAAAGGGTAAAGTTTCAGGCTCCTTCCTATTTGGCTAGGTCTTGCTAATACCCCAAGGGCGAGTACGTGCAAGGACCTTTAGATATACATTCTGGGTACGTGAGTGTTCTCGTCACTCGATATACCTCAGTTTGGTACTTGGCCAAGGAGAGTGGTCCCATGCGCTTTTGGCTAGTGTAGACCCGCAAGTCCACGGCCTAGTCACGACTTTGGTCCCGAGGTTGATAGGGTAAATTCACACTCACGATAATGCATGATGATAGTGGGTGCGTGCAAAATAACAATTATGGAGGTTCATTATGATATGCGCTTTAGGGTTTGTTCGAGTACTTTCAATTTTTATTTATGAAAAGATTTTCCTCAAACAATTATTACAAACAAAAAGGGAATCAAGGTATCCACCTAAATCGCATCTATGTTATCCTAAGACTAAGGCCAAAAAAGAAAGCATGCAAACATAAACAATTATCCACGCATATTCTACACTTGTTTAGAGTCTAATCCTCTTAAATCTCCCCAGCGGAGTCGCAACTGTGAGAACCCGCGTTCTCGACGCCCGGGGGTACTCGTGGGCGGCGATTCCATTTGTTGATTTGGAAATCGGTTTTGAAAAGAATAAGAGTCGCCAGTTTGTTTTACTAAACAAACAAAAGGTTTGTGTAAAAGAGACGTATTTATGGACTAAATATCCTCTTATACACAATATATGCGAAACTAGTTGATTCGAAGGTTCGGGGATTAAGTTACGAATCGGGAAGGTGTTAGGCACCCAATTCGCCCTTTCGGTCTCTTGAGTAGGATATGCGTGTGTTATAATTTAGTTCTTGCATGCTATTGCTATTACTTTATAACTTTTCGTGCTTGCCTTGGAAATCGGGATTTTGGGGTTGGGATGAAAACGATATGTTTCCTAGTTTGCCCATGATTTTAAAAATAAGTGTGTATGTGGGATTTGAAAAAGAGAGTTTGATAATAATAGATGCAATGAAACAAGTGATTTTGTAAAGTATTGGGCTTTTTAGAAACTGATTCAATGTGGAATCTTATACTCGATATGATATGAGGCGAGTTAACCAATCGTGTACCATAGTCTATTGATTAAACCGGTATAGATGGCACTAGTGCTCTCATCATCGAGTATTCATCACATATACACCGCAATCTATGAGTTAGATTGGATATATAGCGATTATCGATTCCTTCGTATAACAATACCGCTAATCCGAGCTTTTGGAAAAGTAAGAAAGTAATAATACTATTTTGGAATTGGATTAGGGTTTGTTATACGCCTTTGGTTTTGAAAAATAATTTGAAAAAAGGGTTTTGAAAAGCTATCAAGTGATAGAAATTATGCAGACAAGAATATAAATTATAAAACTGACGAATAAATAAAAGAAGAGAGAGAAAATCATACCCGAGCCTCCTTGGAGGGAGAGAATCAGGATCTCTTGGAGTGTACCACGAAATCCCCTTGATTGTTGATAAAAATAATGAATGGAGAGGGGGTCTATTTATAGTTGAAGAAAATACTTGGAGAGCAAGAAAAGAGATTGCAACTAGGACTCTTGGAAATTATCGCAAAGCCTTCCCACCGTTGGATCATCCTGATTTTTGGATATGTGTTGTAAATAGGAATCTTCTAGATTGTGTAAAAATTTCAGGTCGATCAAATATCGGGAAGGTTCCCTTTCGTTATGATTGGCACGAAGAGTTTGTGTTCGCGTAGGAAAGGTACTTGTTGTAGACAAGGTCCCTTGTTTGCACGACATGTCAGGTTCTAACCGTTGGATCATTCTAAATTTTGGATATGTATTGGAAATATAAGTCTTATAGACTCTGTAAAAATTTGAAGACGATCGGAGTTCGGGAAGGACTCGGTCTCCTTGGCTTGGTACAAAGAGTTTGTTTCCGCGTAGGAAACGTACTTGCGTACAACTATCTCGACAATTAAACTTTCAACCGTTGGATCATTCTGATATTTTGACATGTTTTCCTCCAAATGTTTTCTAGCTTGTGTCCAAATTTGAGGCCGATAAGAATTTTGGAAGGCCACTATTTATTTTAATTTGCTACGAAGGACATTTCAACTAGAATTGCACGGTAGACAAATTGATTCTTGAGGATCCCATGTCCAACAAAGATGAATTTTTAATATGCTCTTCCCCACAATAAGGCCTATCCATTTACCAAACTCAAACCATTTTAACTTCGATAAGACCTTCATTTGACTACCCGAAATAAACTCGTGATTTTCTGAATTTCCGGAGATTCGACTCTCGGATTGAGCTGATTTTCGGGTATGCTACTCCTTTTGATAATTTCCAACAACTCTCAAAGTTTAAGGATGATCCGAAATGCGTAACTCTCCTTTCACAAGTTTTCAGGAGTTCGACGGTTTTCAATTCCGGCAATTTTTGATAATTCTGTAACTCCTCATTCGGGCTCCTTTCGGCTTTCTTCTTCGACCTGTGTCACATGTACATAATATATGCATCTAGAAATTCTCTTTCATGCATGCGTGCTTATTTTTTTGGAGATCAGGATTCTTGCGGGAGTCGCAAAATGAGGTGTTCACAATGTCTTCATCGGTATGTTGGTACCCCAGACCTTCTTTCTCATATCTCATTACTGGTTCTAAGGCTTGAAGTAGTTTTTGCTGCCCCATTCCTAAACTAGCTCCGGATAAGTATTTCATCATTCTCAGCATATTTGTGACCTTGGCGCTGAGACCGGGGATATTATCGAGGGGAGATTCTCAATCCTTTGGGTGGTAAGGGTTTGTACTTGAGGCTAGTAAGAGAAGCCTCCCAACTGTATGCTCTAGCTACCAATACCAAGGATGAGTAATTCCAGATCCGTCAAGGTCCTTTTCGGATCTCCTTAGATGGTGATTACTTTTCCTTCGAAAGGTATTTTGATCTTCTGGTGCAAAGAGGAGGGAGTGCTCCTATATCATGTAGCCAAGCTCTTCTTAGTAGAAAGTTAAAATTGGAGGGGATATCTATGATTTGAAAATCGGCCGAAAAGTTCCCTGGACCGACCAAGAGATCAAGCTTCAAAAAGCCCAAAACGACCTTTCTAGCATTGTCATAAGCTCTAACTATTACGGCCGATGGAGAGAGCTCTGCATCCGTGATGTCCAAACACCGGGCTGTCTTTAGAGGGCAAACATTTATAGTCGACCCATTGTCAATGAGGACTTGCAGTAGATCTTTTCTCGGATCCGGACTGTAATATGGAGCGCTAGGCTATGCTTCTTCCCCAAAGGAGACAGGTCTTCATCCGAAAATGATAAATTTCTTTGCACAGTAAGTGACCCAATCATACTTAACAGCTGTTCGAGTGTAGAATCTGGTGATATGGCTGCTTCATCCAAGAGTTTGATAAAGGCAGTCCTGTGAGGTTGGGAGGCAACTAAGAGGCCCCAAATGGTGATGTGTGCTTGAGTTTTCTTCAACTATTATAATACTCGGTCATCTCCTATCTATTTGGGGGGATCGATTTCTCCACTTCTACTAGCGATGGTTGATAAACCATTCCCAAACGAATGATCTATTGTATCCAAATAGACGCTGAGTCTGATTCTTCTAAGGTCTCTGGTGGATCTGTTTCTACCAACCAACTGAAATCCCTAGGTGAGGTTTTTGTGATACATATTGTCTCATTCCCTGTTGGTTTTTAAGGTCCTCGAGACTGCCATTATTGTTTTGCCTTTTCTTGGGTCCACCCTATCCCAAATTTTTCGAGATTGGTCTTGATTGTAAGTGGCTGGGAGATCCCCTGGGTTGTCTTTCCTAAGCCCTGCACTGGTAGGAAATTCATCTTAGCCATTCACTGATCGATTATTGGATTGAGGCTTGGGGCAACTTGGGTCTTCTTAGGTGGCACAGTCGGTGACTTCTCTTCATTAGCTGACGTGGTTCTCGAGTAAGTTTGATCATCTCAAATAAGTCCTATAGGGTCAAAACCCTCTTCATCTGTAGTCAAGGCATTAATTCCTTAATGACGTCTTCCCAAGTTTTTGTGTGATGTCTCTCTAAATAAAAAAATCATCTCAGGGTGGCCCCCCTGAAAGTCATGTGAAAAGCCTGAGCCAACTCGGGCTCTCCAAAATCGACGCTTGCATAGATCTTATGTATGATTGGAGGTGAGTCTTTAGGGTGTGGTTCTAGTAAACTTAGTGATAGAAGGGAGCTTAAATCCCTGGGGCAATCTAGCTTTGGGGTAGAGAAAGAAGGCATTCATGTTTGTAATCTCGTCTGCCCCTTTTATCAGAGAGATTCCCTTTTACAGGGTCTTTATTTGTTCTTTTAATTTCTTTATTGCTTTTTTGATACCTTCTTGGGCTGTTCCCGAGCTATAACTAAATCTACATAAACTACCCGGAGTCAGTTTATATCTCGGTATTCGTTGGGAGGGCTACCGGGGCTGGTGGTATGATAGGCCTTGCAGTGATTTGAGGCCATTGCGGGTACTGAGGGTCAAAATTCAGTTGGACTTGGGGTTAAGGCTAGATGATGGGTGGCTCTTGTTGTTGATAAGTGGGGCCGGAGTCCGGGGCCCATTGGTTCTGGTTATTGGGATCGGGTTAAATGGGACCCGTTGGGATATGGCCCATTTGTTATGGGTTTGTTCCTTGGAGGGGTACTTGTGATGATTGTTCTTGGTTCAGATCTTGATTCAGTGGTAATCGTTCAAACCCTGGTAGTGCAATTTGTTTTAGCTGACAATTCTTTCACTCGAATTTGGGTGCTTTGTTACTCGGTAGTGAGGCTTGCTAGATTCTTACTGACGGTCATTAGTAAACAAAGCATTTCGGCTAGGGTTGGTTGAACTGCTGATGCCTCGGTTAGGCTCTGCTCTATTTCTTGGTTCTCACACCCATCGGCCATTTCAAGTATGCTTGGTCTTATTAATCTTTCGGTGTGATCTCGACCGGCCCAACCTTTCAGACTGTCGTTGTTTAGGGATGTAGATGAAACCACATGGCAGGGATGAAGGAAGACTATGGTGCGACTCGATTTTTGCCAAAAGAACCACTAAAAAAAGAAATGATCACAGAAAAAAGACTCGGGTTTTGATGAAGTGTATAAAAGAAGTCGTAAGGTGGTACATCCCTTATGGCTGTGTAAAAAGTGCTTTATCTGACTCAATCTTACATGCAGTGCAGGTGTATGAACGGTTAAGGATTCAGACTCCCTCTTATTTGGCAAGACCTTGCGATATACCCTAGGGGCGAGTACGTACAAGAATTTTTTGATATATTTTCCAAGTAAGTGAGGGTTCTCGTCACTCGATATACCT
Source organism: Lonicera japonica (assembly GCA_021464415.1). NCBI lineage: Eukaryota > Viridiplantae > Streptophyta > Magnoliopsida > Dipsacales > Caprifoliaceae > Lonicera > Lonicera japonica. The sequence continues at coordinate 4,490 of JAKCWG010000242.1, read as the reverse complement.
CGGGGGCATACTTGGCCAAGGATAGTTGAAGTAAATGCTTTCGGTTTATGTTGGCCCAAGCAAGCCAACTCCCTACTCACTTATAATACTTTCATGGGTTTGGGGTGATTTCACACTCGTAAAACCAATGCATGAATAGTGATGTGCGTGAAAATTTTGAAAGATCGAGTTTACAAATGTCATTTATCTTATCATGTGTTTTTGGAAAATTTCCATTTTTATTAAAAAAATATTTCTTTGCAATTAATTAACATAGGAAAAAAGTAAGGAACGCAGTAAAAGCAGATATTCAACAAATAAACACAAGTCCACATATAAGAGCCTAGTTTTCTAAGTCCCCAACAGAGTCGCTACTGTGATAATCCGCAAATGAGAAGAGACCCCCGGGTCTCAATCCCGTGTGTGGGCATCTGAAACATCAAAACGGAGGCCGTCATTCCATTTACTTCTAATGGTGTGGGAGGTTCCTATTTATCTATCTTTAAATGCAAAGGGGTTCGTCTCAGAGTCGCTAGTACGTTTTACAAGAAAATGGACAAAAGGGGTGGTGTAAGAGGAAAGGCTATCGACAAACCTTTCTTCACACCTTTGTCTACGAAAGCAGGGTTCTATAAGGTTTGGGAAGCACGTTACAGTTTAGGAAGGTGTTAAGCACTCGTTCCGCCCTTTCGGTCTCTAGCGTCTTATGTGTTTATTTTATGTTGAAAAACTTAGATGTTTTTACTAACAATTTACTACTTCTCGAATGAAAAACCCTAATTTTGAAACGGGAAAACGGAGAAAAACCTTTGCGTTCCGTGATCCGGTTGTTTTAGTTTTTTGAAAATCTGATTATCAATGACAAAGGTTTATCTTATTTGTGTTGAAATGAGAGTGATTCGGTATTGTTTTCCTCATATAACAATATCAATTATTTCGTTTGGTTAATTCATAAAAGATTGGACCTTATCGGAGCTAATTTCAATATGGGATTTAAACTCCTTGAGGAGAGTTTTATCAAAAATATCATAGTCTATGGAGAAGACGAGATAGGTCCGAGTTTAATTCCTAAGTAAGTTATATCGATCCAGGTTTTGAAAACCTATTTTTAACCTGACGATAATGTCCTTACTTTTCTGATTTTGCAATTGATTTTGTTTTGAAAACAGTAGACTATTTTGTAATTTTGCAATAAGTTTTATTATCAAACAAAATGTGGACTAAAAAACAGAAATAAAACAAGTATACATATATCTAATTTTAAATACTAGAAGAGACTTTTTTTACCTTCCCGACGAGAATAATAATAAGAGAGAAAATATAATATGGCAGAGAGATCTCTAGCGATAATAATCTTTTCCCTTTTCAGATATTTTCGAGAATTTGATTCCAAAAGTGAGACACGCTGAGTGTCAAGAATAGATCCAATTATTCTTCAGAAATAAGATAATCGTAGAATATACTTGATAAAAGACTAGAAAATCAGATAGAATACTAGAACTCTTAAATCCCAAAGTGTTTGTCCTTGCACCATTGGGGGTGTTGGCCTATTTAGAATGCTGGGGAGAGATTGTCGTGCGATATATCTCAGAAGAGGCAAGTGTCGCACGACATTTGCGACAATGTTGCGCGACAAACGCTAAAGCGACCCTTCTGACAGACTGATTTGTCAGAAAGTTGTTGATCTGTGTTCGGGAAACTTGTCGCGTGATATAAGGGAGATTGTTGCACAACATATTGGTTTGTCGCGAGAAAATCTAACTTAAAAACAAGTTTTGCTTGACGAACAATCCCTTTTTGGGGCAGTTTTGGGTGCTCGGGCTCGGTAGTCGGGACATGAACTCCAAAAACTGTAATTTTCGATAGTCGTTAGGATTCTTACAGGGGTCACAAATTAGGGTGTCTATACACCCTAAGGATGCATGATCGGCTAAGAGAACTTGGTAGGCAGATTGTCTATGATGAAAATAGGGATGAGCCGGGGAAGCAGAGTAGATTGTGGTGTCCTGAAGATTCTTTAGACGCATTAAGGACATATAGGTAAGATCTAAGCTCATCAATCATGTTTATCCTGACAATTTAGTACTCGCTCCATATCAAATTAAGAGTCTCATTTTCCTTTAATTTTTGGATTGTCACCAATTAAAAGACACATTTATATTTTTTGGACAAAATCAATGTACCATATCTCAACATAGTAGATAAGTTTTATTTCTGACCTTTGATTAGGAGGAGATTAGCCTTTTTTTACAAAAATGTAACAACTAAAGTGGGATTCTTTATTTGAAACAAAGGGAGGAGTATCTTTCTTTTCCTATTTAATGCATTTATAAGATAAATCTTTGGGGAATTGTTTGACAATTTGATGCGACTGCTCATGAGGATAAGCTATGGTCATAATCATATATGTTCCAGTTTTTGTTTTTGAACAAAGAAGAATTTTGTCATTTTTATAAAATATATATAATATATACCTTTTGTCCTTAAAAGAGTATTCACATAGGCCATTTGATCTTTCAAATATATACTATGTTTCGAGTTAAAAATACTCACTATAACCCTTTTATGAATTTATCAAAAAGTGCTTAACCCTTTTCCTATTTAATGTACTTCATTTTTTTTTTATCGTTATATCAATTTGAAATCTTTAAATACTCTATAGTAGCATGAAACAGAAAAGGTTAAAGCTCTTGACGTGGACTCTTTATTAAAATTTTAAGTGTAACTACAACATCAATTTTAACCTTTTTATTGGGGGCCCGTTTTATGGCATGAATTTCAAATTATAATTCTAATATTGTTTCATTTTCTATGATGAATAGTAGGTGAATTAGAAATAATTGTAAATATTTTAATTCACAATTTCATATACAAACACATGGCCCATGGCCCTTTGTATTTTCCTGTTTCCTTATAGGATAGTTTAAAAACAGTATGGTTGAAATAATGGTGGGCTATAGTGTTAAACTGAATTAATATTTATTTTTCATCAACAGTTGTCAAGAAGGTTAAAGCACTCTATCTTGACTTAAAAACAGGACTTGAAGTTAGACTCGGATATTCAAAGCCCTTGTCTTGTAGGAGCATACCAAGTTTCTTAGATTGGGGGTCCATAGACCTTGAGGGAGATTTTAAGCACCTTCTTTCTTTCAAGTTGAAGATGGCTTCAATTGAAGTTGCCCATATAAATTTAAGCCAATGAATTTTCATCTAAAGAACATTGTTATTCTTGATTTATCAATGAGCCAATTCACAGACAACCGGAAGGGTTGAGCGAAATCAAGGTTAAAAATCTCTCTACTTTTGCTTTATTGTGAAAATATATTCATGTTAATTCCCTTGAAAGTTAAATTCACTTTCTATTTTGACAGATCGCAAGAAAGTTGAAAGTTCTAAATCTGTCACACGTTGTTATGGCTTAAGAAGAGTTGCACTTTTTTTCTACATTTGCAAGTTTAAATAGAGATTGAATTCTTTCTTATTGTACATCTTGGAAGAAAATGAGCCATCAGGGGGGAATCATATAAATTTGAGAGTTTTAGATCTTTCAAATTGCCAGTGCCTATGAACCTTGATTGTTCCATGTTTTCCATCCACCTTTAAAGAGTTTTGGATGTACAGTGGTGTGAACAGTTACATAGTCTTGATGGACTTGAACAATCAGTATTGTTTAAAAACTTGAATTTATCATTTTGTTGATCTCTAGTTAAAGTACCCATTTTACCAAGCTCTAAAAAATAGAAAAAGCTATATTTTAGAAAAATTGATGACAACATTAACTACCGAATGTGAAGGGTTGTAAATCCATGTAAGGAATATCTGAACTCTCGAACTTGAGATTGCTAAGGACAAATAAACACTGAGGTATTTGCGAAACTTGGGACATCAGTGAAGTTGCTGGGCATTACTTGTTATTAAAGTTTCCCGTGAATCAATCACATGAAGCACGAGCAAATTCAGATTAGAGGTTTGATGATTTCTTAATGTTGATGGTATATTTCTATTGGGCTTGGAAATAATGTTTTATGGTTTTTTTTTATTGATTACTTTTTTATTATGGTTTTTTTTTCCTGCATCTTCTGTCCAATTGATAGGGTCTTGTTGTTTGCTCAGTTTCCTGCTATTTCTATACTTTTAATGCTTACTAAGCGACTTTTTGAAAGGGATTCTTTTAGCTATTTTCAATTGGAAGTAAATACTAACTTGCAATCCCTTATAGGCTAGTCTTGTGAAATTATTAAGGAAAAATCATAGTGATAAATGCTGTATTTTAGTAAAGAGTATATTAAGACTATAAATCCCACCATCAGAAAATCGAAACCTCAGAAAGTAATATATAATGAGAAAAAGGCAACTCCACCCAATATAAACGGATTTGGGTTGGATATCCGAACTCTTATTTTATTGATATGGTACATGTTGATTTTCTGATATGTTTCCAATTCACTCACTTTGTGTGGTGTTTGGTGTTTAAGGATTTTGGAGTGAAGATAGATCTTCCAAAGAGAGGT
>JAKCWG010000340.1:0-52976 GCA_021464415.1 Lonicera japonica | reverse complement strand
TATCGAAAGAATGCCCTTTGGTCTATGTAATGCACCGGCCACTTTCCAACGGTGTATGCTGAGTATTTTTAGTGATATGGTGGAAAGGACTTGGAAGTTTTCATGGATGACTTTACCGGTCTATGGTAAGTCATTCGACAATTGCTTAGCTAACTTGGAACAGGTCCTGGAAAGATGCGTGGAAAAGCAATTGATATTGAATTGGGAAAAGTGCCATTTTATGGTCACCAAGTGGAATCGTATTGGGGCACATCATTTCATCGAAGGAATGAAGTAGACAAAGCAAAGATCGACTATTCTAAACTTCCTACACCCAAGAATGTAAAAGATGTCCGATCATTTTTGGACATGCCGGTTTTATAGGAGGTTCATCAAGAACTTCAGTTCCATCTCCAAGCCATGTGTAATTTACTCCTCAAAGATGCACCATTTGAATGGGATGCCAAGTGCGAAGAAGCTTTTGTCTCTCTAAAGCATATGCTCACCACTGCGCCGATTATGCAGACACCGGATGGAGCTTGCCTTTCGAGCTCATGTGTGATGCGATGCGATTATGCAGTTGGAGCGGTTTTTGGTCATCGGAAAGACAAGAAACCGGGTGTAAATTTACTATGCAAGTAGGACTTTGAATTGGCGCAAATGAATTACACCACGACAGAGAAAGAGCTCCTGGCAATTATCTTCGCCTTGACAAGTTTCGATCCTACTTGATAGATCGCCCATCGTTGTCTTCACGGATCATGCGGCATTGAAGTACCTGTTCACAAAGAGAAGGATGCCAAGCCGCGACTTCTTAGATGGATACTCTTGTGCAAAGAATTTCATTTAAGCATCAAGGACAAAAAAGGGAGTCGAGAACGTGGTGGCCGATCATCTATCTCGACTCACTTTCACGAACAACACCGAAGAAAGCCCGATCCAAGACTCATTTCCGGATGAGCAATTGTTAGCAATCTCAACACTCCCATGGTATGCAGACATCGTGAATTATCAGGTGACCGACAAGATACCGAAGTCATGGGTTGCGCAAGACAGAAAAAGGTTCTTGAGCGAAGTGGGTCGATTTTACTGGATGAACCGTACCTATTTAAATATTGTGCGGATCAGATCATCCGACGGTGCATCCCAGACGAAGAATGTAGAGAGTTCTGTCCTTCTGCCATTCCGAAGCTTGCGGAGGACACTTCTCAGCAAAGAAGACAACCCGCTAAGATTTTGCAAAGCGGATTGTACTGGCCGTCGCTCTTCAAGGACGCACAACGCTTCTGCAAGGCATGTCAGAGATGCCAAATGCTTGGAGGGATCTCCAAGAGGAATATGATGCCCTTCAACCCAATTCTGATGATCGAAATCTTCGACTGTTGGGGCATCGACTTTATGGGACCATTCCCATCCTCCTACGGTAACCTTTACATTTTAGTTGCCGTAGATTATGTTTCAAAATGGGTGGAAGCCCAAGCGTGCAAGAAAAACGACCACAAAGTGTGATCCGATTTCTGAAAGAACACATTCTTGCACGTTTTGCACCCCCAAGGCAATAATAAGCGATGGCGGTACTCATATTTTGCAATAAACCCGTTTCAATCATTAATGCAAAAGTACGGTGTAAATCACAAAGTATCGCTCGCTTATCATCCTCAAACTAATGGTCAAGCCGAGTTGGCAAATAGGGAGATCAAACAGATTCTAGAGAAAACGGTAAACCCGAATCGCAAGGATTGGTCATTAAGACTGACCGACGCACTTTGGGCCTACCGTACTGCTATAAAACAACTCTAGATATTCTCCTTATCGCATTGTGTACGGAAAACCATGTCATTTTCCAGTAGAGTTGGAACACAAATCATACTGGGCAACTAAGATGGTTAACTATGATTTAGAGAAAGCTGGGCTTGACCGTAAGTTGCAATTAGATGAAATAGAGGAGTTGAGAAGAGATGCATATGACAATGCGAAGATAAATAAGGAACGTGCAAAAATTTTTCATGATAAATCCATTATGAGAAAAGAATTTAAACTCGGGCACAAAGTTCTTGTTTATGATACTCGTCTGCATCTCTTCCCGGGAAAGTTGAAGTCTCGATGGACCGGCCCATACGTTGTCCGACACGTATTTCCTTTTGGGGCTGTGGAAGTTGAGGATCCCAAAACCGGCTTCGTGTTCAAAGTGAACAGTCAACGTCTTAAGCCGTTTTTGGAATTCCCACCTCGAGAGGAGTCCACCCCTCTCGAAGAACCGACCTATGCCTAACAAGCATGGGTCGATTTTGTAAATAATGTTTTTGTTAGTATGTTTGAGTTTCAGGAATTTCCATCGGAGAGTCGGGTGTGATTGGGAAAGTTTGAACCAAGTTGAGGGGAAGAATTGAGGTGTAGAAGAGCAAAGAAGGCAAAGAGAAATTTCTGGCAGATTGGACCATGATCGATCATGCCCTCACCATGATCGATCATGGTAGAAATTCTCTCAAGAAATCTAGAGCATGATCGATCATGAAATCCCATGATCGATCATGGTATTGAAGCAGCTGGGTAGAGAGGAGCATGATCGATCATGGTCATACCATGATCGATCATTGTAATACCATGATCGATCATTGTACAAAGTAATGACTGGGCAGAGCAACCCATGATCGATCATGGGTTGGCCATGATCGATCATGGCCGCGACTTAAAACAGGGGAACCGTAAAATCACGCCCATTTCTCACAAACCCTTCTCCCAAATCCATTTCGAGCTCTAGCCCTTTCTCCCCCATTCTTCCTAAATCTTCTCTAAACACCATTTCCATCCATCCCCACCTAGATTCAACCTTCAAATCCCTCAATTTCCAACCCCAATCATCAAACCATCTCAAAAATCACCTTTTCCCTCTCTCATCACCATTTTCGAGCCCTAGCATCTCAAGGCTTCAAATTCCTCCTCTCCACCTCCTCTAAAGCATAGCACTCCTCCATTATGTCTTCCTCAAACCCTCACCCACTAAGCCGCTTACCATTGAAGCCGCGAGAGGCGGCTATCGCGGATTTCGGAGCCGTCAAGAATTTGAGTGGTGGAACTACGCCTTCAAAACGAGGACGGTAGTGATAGAGAGGCCGGTATTCATCGGTACGCTGGACGATTTCCCCCAGCGAGCAACGTTTGAGCGGTATCCGGAATGGATTGACTACTTGCGTCAACCAGGTACTCAATGTAATCTCACCATTTGTCGTGAATTTATTGCAAGTTTGATTCAAGTTCCCGATACACCATACACATATGTCGCTCATGTTCGAGGCAGAACGGTTCCGTTTAACCTCGAAGTTTTGACTGAGATTACGGGAATCTCAGCTTTGCCACCTAATGCTCATGACCTCCCCTATTCGGACACTACCAACTATTTAGAGCCGAGGCCTAACGATCTAGCCACATTTCTAGCCGGTGAACCCAGAGAATGGATTGGGAATCAATTCGATAGGAGCCACATACGTGAGGGATTTAGAACTCTTTGGCTGGTAATTGCCAACGCTTTGGACCCAACTTCTCATACCCAGCACATTTACCCGTCTCAGGCTTATGTACTATACGCCATAGCAACGAACAAGCGCTGCTTCTTGTTGCGTCATATCATTGGGCGAATAGCGCGAATCATCGATTTGGTCGCCCACAATGAAACAATCAAATTTGGGTCGTTGATCACTAAGGTATGTTTGCGAGCGGGGGTAATTGAGAGAGCCGACGATGAAAGAAAATGCCTAGGGCACCGCTGAATAGGTCCACCCAAACTCGAGCCGCTGGTCAACTGAGGAACAGGCCGAGTTCTTCCACAGCCGCCACCACAACAGGGTGATAGCGAAGAAGAAGGGGCTGAAGAAGCAGGAGCGGATGTTCCGGGTACATCAAGGCGTAGAAGAAGGGCAAGCTCTGGGCCTGTGGATGACCATAGGGAGTTCATTAGAGAGCAGTTTGAACAAATGACTGCCTTGATCCACACCGGATTCGCGGGTGTCAATGAGAGGGTGGAGATTATGATATCGCGACAGGACCGTCTTCAAGCAGAGATAGCAGCCCAAGTCGAGGCAAGAGTTACAGAGCAGATGGCAGCTCAGCAGGAGTTCATACGCCAGCAGTTCGAGGCGTTGTACGGTCGATTCCCTCCACCCCCACCTCCCGACATGTGATGCGATTTGCCAAATCCTGAAAACTCTTTTATTAGTTATATTTCCGCTTAGCTTTATTTTATTTCTTTTTGGGTTGTATTAGAACTTTGACATGATGTTAACTTTAAAACTTGGTTTTAATGATTGAATGTTATGGTTTTTGCTTTTGAATTCTAATTCTAACCCGTTTTGTGAATAGTTTTTGTTTATGTCTTATTTTTGTCTCATGGGAAGCAAAGCCAAAGTAGCCCTTCCGTGCGTTGTTATTTGTTCTCTTTTCATTGAGGACAATGTGTGTTTCAAGTTGAGGGGGGGTACGTTATTTTGTGTTTATTTTGTTTGGCTTGCTATTGTTCATTTCCATGAGTAGTAGAATTTTTATGAGAAGTTTGAAAAGTGATGATTGATTGATTGACTTTGTTCAATGAAGACCATTGTTTCATTAGCTTTTGGCATGAATTCTTTGATCTAGATAGGAATTTGAATGATAATCTAAATTGCCTTGCTCCACTTAGTCTCATATCCCGTTATATTCTCATGCTCCACATGCTAGATTGCTTCGGTTGTTTTCATTTCGGTAATAACACTTAGATTTATTTTCATTGAGAGAAGAGAAATTTTTGTCCAAAAATAATGGAAGCTCTTTCGAAAAGATCCTCCAATGAGAGGACAAAAGCATAGCACTTTGACAACTTGGATGACTTTTATCATAATATTGACTTAAAAGCTTCACTTGACTAAATCTTAAGTCTCTTTGTCTAATATTATGGATGGGTATAGGTTACCATATGGGAAAGGGTGAATAGCTTCCTTCAAGCTCCAATGAATGAGCAGTAATTTTGAAAAATTTCATAAGTGAGACCGCTGCCCCCCCGTAGAGATGAAAACCGCCCTGAACTAATTTAGCAAAAATTTCCAAGAAAAGATAAAGAAAGTGCTTAGAATTGACAAATCTTGGAGTTTTTGTTTTTGAAAAAGTTCTCTCTTCCTTCTTGAATGTTTATGATTCTTTGTGTTTATATTGAATTGTTTGAATTGAAGTCTAGTATGTGAGCATTGGAGAATATGGGATTGTGTTCTAAAGAAGATAGGCGAATTATATGATCATTCAAAAGTCCGTCATTCTGGAAAATTGATAGTAATGCCTCTTGCTTTGCAAATTGAAACTTGAAACTTCATTCTCATCGTTCATCATGATCAAACTTCTGATGTTTGTAGGTATCAGTTCTGAAAACTTTCACGAGATGCAACTCGTCTTCCTTGGGAACTTAGAAGTTAACAATTTTTTTGTTTAGCATAGTGCTTTTGTAATTATATATTTTTGTCTTGCTAAGGGACTAGCAAGAGATAAGTTGAGGGGAGTTGATAAACGCATAATATTGTCATGCATAAGCTCTTTCCCAGAGTCGCATGACGCGTTTGTTGCTTTAATTATGCCTAATTATCCACTTATCTCGAGATTAGTGTCTTGGCGAGTTTTGTATCTAACATCGTCCCGCTAGGTGTGCTTTTGTTGTGTTTCTATGTGTTTATAGGCATAGGATGCAATGGCCTTCAAATGATTGATCAAGCGCTAGCCAAAAGCTACAAAAGTGCTGATTTAGAGAATTTCCAGAAGCATGATCGATCATGGAATCCCATGATCGATCATGGTGCAAATAATATTCAGGCAGAAGACCCCATGATCGATCATGGGTTGGCCATGATCGATCATGGCCCTGGCAACTTGGCCATTTCACACCCAAAATGGGCTATTTTAGTGGTTCAAGCTATTTTAGATATTTAGTTAGATATTTTTCTACTTTTTAATATATATATTATTTCTTTTACATAGGGAAAAGGATTATCTAGTTTTGAACACACTTAGAGTTGTGAGAGAGGTGAGAGCTCATTGTGGTGTTGTTCTTCATTTCTCTTGTAAGTTTTTTAATTTGTAAGAATGATTTGTTCTTCTATAATATTTGTTCTTGCATCTATTATGGAGTAGTCTATTACTAAGGTTACGGAGGTTGTTTGCGATATAATATTCGGTGATTTATGGCTCAATCCATGTTTAAAGATTGAGAAATAGTTGTAAATCCTTTTCTTCTTCATTTCCTCCATTGTTACAAGCTTTCTAGGTATATTCATAATAAAGTAAGACTTTATATGCCTTGTATATTTAGTGCTTGGTTGGTAATGAGCATACAACATATTCATATGGTTCTAGAAAACTTGTAGTCTTTTTCCCCCATCCATGGAGTTTTCCCTCTTCATAGAAATTATGAATAGCTCTCAAAACTCCATAGATGGATTTTTAAATTTGTTTAGCTTATCTTTGATTCATTTATTGATATATTGAGTGCTTCTTACACTTTATGTGATACTTAGACTCTTTATTTTCTACCATATGTGATAAACGATGAGTTGACAAATTTATCCCATAATCTTCATTCCGATTCATTGTTAGGATTCACTTTTTAATTTTCATTCTTTAAATCATGAGATTACCACACTTGTTTGATGTTAAATCTTTTTTATGATGAGTTTGTCATATCTATCTCGGATTAGCTTCATCGGAATGGGTTGCCTTGCTTCACACCCGTAGCTAAGAAGGTAGGAATGATAACCTCGTCTTTGGTGGTATGTCGTTTGTCTCTCTCTTGATATAGCTTCAATTCGGGAATGAGTCGCCTAGCGTCGCACCCTTTGCTATTGAGAGATACACCAACATTCCCCATTTCTCGAGAATCCTTGTGTTCTAATCTTTGTATGAGCTAATGATCACCGTTTCTTAAATCGTCGCTAACCTCCACCTACCTTAGTGCCTTCTTATTAATTTTCATAACTGTTTTACATTTTCGTTGTTCTACAACCATTTCAATTTACAAGAATCAGAAAACCATTTAATCCGTAATCCATTCCATTCCTTTTCACTTATCCCTGTGGTTCGACACTCGGACTTCCGAGACTATATTACAACTTGACGTGCCTGCACTTGGGCTCTATCGCAACGCGCTAATTCGGCTGCGTCACTCGCCTAACATCAGGCAATGGATTATTGAAATGTTTTCCAAATAAGATCTGCCTAATGAGAGGTGAGTCCACTTACATAAACTCGGCTTACATGAGGAGAGTGCATTGCTAAGCACTCACCTAACATTAGGCAATAGAGGGAGGTGTTTATGACAAATAAGGTGGTGTTAAAATGTGTTTTTTGTTAAATTTTGGAGGTGTTTGTGACAGATTTGGGGGTGTAAATAACACCACCCAAGATTAAAGTCTACTACATCAATGTAATTCTCAAAAGAGTAAATAATCAACTACAATTTATTATAATTAATACTACATCGCCTCTTCAATTACATAAATCAATTATTAAACAATATTTACTTAATACAAATAGAATTAACTTAAAGTTACACATAAAAATCAAGTCGTCTCTTCAAGGGAGGCTAACACGATTTCAAAGTCATTAGAGGTAACTAAATTCTAATGCACTCCAACCCAAATACTATCCTTGTAAAACTATTTTGAAAAATGAGAGTGAGCCAAATACGGACTTAGTGGGAATTATAAAAGTTTTTCTATAAAAATATAATTAGTCAAGCACAACACCGTGTGCAATATCGAAAATAATAGAAAACCCCAAGATGTATACAATTTACTCTTTATATGTATACCATATACATATATATAGTATTATACCAAAATACTATAAAACCATATATTGAAACTAGCAATACATACTATGCACAACACATGATATCTCCCTTAGAGGTACGATTTGATTTTATATGTGTAACTTTAAGTTGATTCCATTTGTATTAAGTAAACATTGTTTAATAATTGGTTAATGTAATTGAAGAGTCAGTGTAATATTAATTATGGTAAATTGTAATTAAGTGTTTACTTTTTTGAGAACTACATTGATTTAGTAAACTTTATTCTTTGTTATAAAGATTGTGATCAAGTTTTATTTGAGAAATGATTTGATATAGTGTCACTTATACAAGTTATTGGCTATTGTTAAAAAAGAGTAAACTATACCGAATTTTTCTAAAAATCTAAGTTGTACTTTTCTTGATTGAAATAAATAATTTAAATTTATTCATAAAATTTAAATATCACCCGCCGACAGTGTACGACACCTGTGACAAACCGGTGCCGGAGATGAACACCTCTAAATGGGATTTGGGGAGTCTCACTGCTAAAGTAATTAACATGTTTCCTCTCATGCGCACATTAGCCCATACCCCTGTAATCCCAATTTTGCTCCCCTCCCCCTCTTTTTTCTACCACCTTTATACTTATGTGTCCCAATTTTCTATTTGAAGGGGTGATACAAGATGTTCTTCAATTTTGTTTCGTCCAAAATATTTTCATTTCTTCCTTTTCTACCGTCTCCATCCTGTGAAAATTAACACGTATAATTATATGAAAACATTCAAAAAAGAGAATGAAGTTTCAGAACACAATATTATATGAACTTTAACACATGGAAAATGTAATTATATTTCAATTGATTATTACCTAGATGTTGTCACAATATATCGAACCAGTTGAAAGTTTAGCTCACATCCATGAGGAATCTCTTAATTTGCAATTACCAGCTTTTCCTTCAACAAAGGAAAACAAAGAAATAATACTCTTAGTCAAGAAAAAAGCTCTGAAATACACAAGTGAGAAACTAAGCTAGAGAAAAAGAGATAATAGAGAAGGAGAGACATTTAGTTATGAACAAATCAAGTCAATCATGTGATTAGTGTAACAGTTACTCTCCAAATTTGAGGTTATTTCAAATATGAGACTTGTTCAAAACTAAACATTTTGAAAATTCCAAATTCTCTTCAAGCGTTTCAAAAAACAATAAGATGATAGGTCTTATATATATAGAACATACTAAAGTAGCACAATTACTTTATTCAATCAAAAGAACTAGTTTGACAGTTAAGTTCCAAGTAAATGAAAAGGAAAAGCAGGTGGATATATAGTGGCATATGATGTATCTGTTTATTACCTTCACAAATGTCTTCTAACTGAAATGCCATGAACAACTATCTTATTCTATATCTACCAAAAATCGCCATTTCTCTGAACTGAAGTTCTAAAATCTGTACATATGTTGAGAAACAATTGATAAAAGCAAGTCTTATTAAGTTGTAATTAAAGATAGAAGAACATTTAAACTTGTACATCTGAGATTCAAGTGGTCAAGGAAAGCAAGCATCACGCATAGAACCAGGTCTAGTTGTCCTCAAGCAAAACCAAAAAGGCTCTAAAAAATGAACTATAGACGATTAAAACAAAATTCTATATCATAAGGAGGATCACTAAAAAAAAATCCCGCGACGAAAATTGTTATCTCGTTCTACCACAAAGCATTTCTTGTTCTCTGGTTGTCGAGGTTTGTTGTCCCACCTTCTTCGTACGATGGTAGTATAAGGAAGAAGGTTGTCCCAATTGCCAGTCTTCTTGCTAAAGGTACTATAATTGCGCTTGCTCCCACTGATCGAGCTGCATTTATTGGGAATTTAGTTTTCTAAAGAACGCAATTGTAGACTGTAGTAAATGTGATCAAATATGGGGATTTTGTTAATTTTATCAGTTACGGTTTGGGGTACTTTCCAATTATTACAGGTTTAGATTTGGTAGAAATCCCCTTCCCCCCCAATGGGCCGAAGCATTATTTAGTCGAAATTGGTGTGCCCAGATTGGGTAAATGGCATAACTTGAAGCAAATGATGAGAATCGAAAACGATTGGTTGTCTTTAAACTCTGTTTTAAACCATTTTCATCGGCGCCCTTATTCTATCTTTGTAAATAATTGCTTTTCTTGAAAGTTCTATAAACAAGAGGAAGAGTGGGTATCATTTGTTTCTAATAATGAAGACTTATTAGAATAAAATAAAAAATTCATGGGTCTGCTTATTATTAGAATCAAAAGATACCCACTTGCTTCAAGTTATGCCCTCTACCCAATCTGGGCACACCAATTTCGACATAATTAGCCTTTTGCCTAGGTGGGGATTCTCTCGCAAATCCAAACCTGTACTAATTGGAAAGAACTCCAAATGAGAACTGATAAAAAAAAGTCATTTCCATCTTCTACAATCCACAATTTCATTTTTTAGAAAACTGATGTCCCTAGAAGTGGTAGTTAGAACATGTGGGGCAAGCACAACTCTAGTACGTCTAGCAAGAATAACGGCAATTGGGATAATATTGTTCGTTATAGCATGGTATGAAGAAGCAAGGGCAACAAACCTCAATAACCAAAGAAAAAGAATTGCTTCTTGTTGGAACAAGAAAAAAATTCAAGTACCGATCGAGATTTTAATTTTAATTTTATTTTTGTGATTCCCTTTGATAAATATAACAAAACTGACATACAGAGCGTGAAATTCCCTTTCTTAAATATCTATTTTATGTTAATATAAGAAATTAATTTTCTTAAATCAAAGTATTTTAATAAATTATATCTTGACATTCAAGTCGAAAATTTATCAGCTAGAATATTAGAAACGGATCAAGTAGTCAAGCAAAACAAATATTTCTAAAATTGTTTAGTGCAAAATGAGATCTATAAGACTATGTTTGACACGCAAGATTAGGGGACATGATAGGATAAACCAATCCTATTCCAAATTTGATATTGGTTAGGACTAAATATCATAGTGGATTATTTATCCCACAGAGGCCTCTATCCCACAAGAAGAATTAAACAAACCCACCCGAGAGGTGGGATTATTTATCCCGTCCAGATGGTGTTAAACAATCATATCTGGCCTTATAATCCGTGCCGTCAAATGTGCCCTAGAAGATAACACAAAAGGTTGACA
This sequence comes from Lonicera japonica, assembly GCA_021464415.1. NCBI lineage: Eukaryota > Viridiplantae > Streptophyta > Magnoliopsida > Dipsacales > Caprifoliaceae > Lonicera > Lonicera japonica. The sequence goes on along the minus strand of JAKCWG010000340.1, from coordinate 42,019 downwards.
TACAACCAGATTTAATGGTCCTCAAGCGAAAGCAAACAATGGAGAATGGAAGGCTAGCCAATAATTTGAAGATGAATACATGAATATAAATTAGGTTATTTCTGACCAAATGGTGTGCTCTTATTAATCGTAAAAATATGGTAAAAATTAGAATTTTACCTAATAGTACATGCCCTAATGTGAGACGCGGTCAATAGTTTAACCGCCTAACTGAGGCATTTTTTAGTATAAGGGGTAAAATGAGACCAAGTGAATAGTTTAGGGGTCATTAAGGTATTTAACTCTATTATCATATATGAATAGAATAGATCTAATAGAATATCAACACAAATATTGTCTGATAATGAATGAGATCTATTCAAAATCTACAAATAGATCGAAGATATGAATAGATCCCAATATCAACAACAAGAAATCAACAGATCTAAAAAAATATTATTAGATATGAACAGATCTATGCCAGTAATGAACAGATCTAATAGAACATCAACATCTAACAACAATGCTTCTCAAGGGAATTTAACATCATAGATCAAAGATCAATAGTTTCCCTTACAGATCATTGAAGAACATAAATGATTCGTCAAAAATAGAGATGAGAAAAGAATATTGTGATGCCCAAATCTCATTATGGGATTTTGATCCCTGAGACCTTGTTAATCACGAATACCGTCGCTCATAACAGCGGGTGTGGTGTAAAATTTATAATTTAAGAAAAATATTTGCAAGTATTACTCATTTTTAAAGTGGTATAAATAAAAAGAATATAAACAAAAGAAGGTGTATCTTCGATTCCTTACGGATCCTAGAGACACGACAATTAGACTAGAAATTAACTGGATGTAGAGGATACAAATCAGACCCTGGGAACACAGCTTTCAGAAAGGCATATTTGTTAAAGAAGATGAATCCTCAACCATATACGGTATTAAGGAATCCCTACAGATCTTTGACACAACAATCATAATATAAAGTAACTATATATTTAGAGAACAAAATAGAGAAAGCGCATTATATGTGTGAGTTCGAAATCCAATTTAAGGAAAGATTTAATTGAATAAGATTGTCATTTTAGACACATCTATTAAAAGGCCATCTTCAATAAGGAAAAGTAGTATTCAACCATAGAAGGTGTGAGCAAACCCCTATAGATCATTGACACAACAATCACAAATAGAAAGTAGTTGGATGTAAAGAATACAAATAGAGAAATAGCTCAAAATCCAATAAAAAGAAGATTTAATCGAATAAGATCGTGATTTGGAAACATGTCTATCAAAAGAGCCTCTTACATAATTAGCAAGCGTAATCCAAAACCATAAAAGTTATGAACCCTTGTAGATCCCTGAGACAAACAATTAAAAAAAAGTAACTGGATTTATAGAAATCTAGATATAAGTATATTCAATATTTTAGTTTAAAATCAAATTCAAGAAAAAATAAGATTGTGGAAACACGTCTCTCAAAAGGTAATCTTTGGTAAAGAAGAATAATCTTCAACCATGCATAGACGGTATTAAGGAATCCCTACATACCTTGAGACGACAATCAGAATATCAAATAACTCGACTTTGAGAACACAAATAGAGAAATTAAGCACATTATACGAGTTCAAAATTCAATTTAAGGAAATATTTAGCTGAATAGGATTGTGATTCTAGAAAATGTCTCTCGAAAGGGCCACTTCAATAAGGAAGAGTAATCTTCAACCATAGAAGGTATGAAGGTACTCCTATAGATCATTGACACAACAATCACAAATACAATGTAACTGGATGTATATAGAATAAAAATAGAGAAATAATTCAAAATCCAATACAAATATAGATTTAATCAAATAAGATTGTGATTTGGAAACACATCTCTTAAAACAACCTCTAAAATAAGCAAGAGTAATCCAAAGCCATAGAAGATATGAAACCTTACATATCCTTAAGACAAACGCTCAAAACAAAAAGTAATTCGATTCAAAAATACTAGTCCATTGAATGATTGAGTTCAAAATCCAATTCAAAAATTAATTAGATCATGATTCAGAATAAATGTCTCTCAAAAGGGCCTCTTTAACAAGAAAGAGTAATCTTCAAACCGGAGATGGTATGAAGGAACCCTTAATGATCCTTGAGACAATAGTCATAAACAAAAAGTATCTGGGTATCTATAAGATACAAATAGAGAAAGACCATTGAAGAGATCTTCTCACATTGACACAAAATCACTTAAAAGAAAATCCAAACCCTTTATCTCTAGATTTATTTGAAACGTTTTGAAGACTCTGTACAATTGTTGTATTTCTCCATTGAAGAATGAATGAAGAAATAAATGGAAGCCTCAAGGTATTTAAAGGCATTGGAGAGACAAATAGAGACAACAGAGAGAGAGAGAGAGTCAAGATCTATTATTCCTCGATGGATTATATATGAACAGCTTAGATAAAAAAGCACACGGACTGTGCTTTCTCCAAGTGGTTGAGATTTTATCTCAGCCAGTAAGAACACCACCAATGGTTAGGATTATATGCGACAAAATACTAAATCCAATCTTCTAGAAAGAGCAAGGTGGATGTCTGGTAGTAGGAGCACTCCTAAAGCGCCTAAACAGGGACTAGACGACTAGGCTAAGTGGCTGACTTTTTCTTCTTTATCTATAGTTTAAAAATTTACAAAGTTCTAACTTTATTTCCAAAAAGGGCATTATGAGTTCAACAAAATAATTTTTCTCATAATTCAAACATGAAAAAAGGAAATTTAAAACAAAACGGGTGAAACAATTCCACCGATACTGCTAAATAGCCATCCTATAAGACTAGATGGCCACCTCATTCCTAAATATGACCCACTTAGCATAGGTGTGGATGTTTAGAATATAGACCCAAGCAACAATTGAGATCAAAGCCATGAACGTAATTGGAAAGCATGATATCTATTGTTGGACCATACTGTTTAAACTTGAGTGAGATGGTTTCTAACATGGTACCAAAGTTTTGCTTTTGAAAAGGTCTTAGGTTCGAGTCCCCAGCTTCCATTTGTTCCCTTTTCTTTGTGTAGTATGCAACTTTGTTGTTTATGGTTCCAAGTGCGGGTCACGCGTGAGGGGTAGTGTTGGGTTACTACCAAACAATTTAAGCTTTTTAGTAACAAACACAAAATTACTTCGAAAGTACGAAGACAAAATGGCGAATAAGTAAGGCATCTTGCTTCTTAAAGTTAATGGTAAAAAAAAAGGCAACAACCAGTCATCAAGCAATACATAGGTTGCTAACAAGGTCTAGGATTCTATATTGAAACCAAACTGAAATAAACAGCGCCCTATAAAAACGGAGCTTGTTGGCCAATTCAATAATGATTACCTCCGTATTTGAACACCTCTTTATTTTGTAGGATGAAAATTGTTTATCTACTTTTGATAAGAACAATTTTTTTTATCAAAACTACGGCAACCTATGGAGGGAGGAGAAGGAGTCCACGATGGTGAGAATAAGTTGAGATAATAAGCACAAAATATAGCAGTTTTTTGTTTATTGTAACACCCATGTTTAGTTTACTACTTAATTTCACTACATTAGCCTAAATACTTCATCAATCTCACTTTGGGTGGTGGAATGTTGTTCCATAGTGGCTTGTACCATTTAAACACAACAATCGTTTCACAATTCGGGTGGTTCGAATTAAAATTGAAAGGTTAATAGCGTGTTTTAGTTTTACGTGATTTATGGATTTTTAGTGATCTTTGAAGAGCCATAACTTCTTTGTCTCTTATCTAATTGAGTCACATCAGTGCCCAAAGTTCCACCTTGTTCCCCTCTACAACTTTCGTGTTTGTCTTGAGACAAGATTCTAGCACCTCGGGGGTCCGGGGACCTATATAGCAGATGGAATGAGTACTGTAGGCTTAAGATGAATCCTAGCTCGATTCCCGAAGCAAAAATGTGGACAACAAGTTTCTAGGATCGATCTGAGATCCCTAAAGTCAGGTCTAACAAATTTTGACCCGATATTTTGCCCTTTTATCATCTCCGAAACCCCATTTTTGACCAAAATACATCTAAGGGAGGTAGAGAGATGTGAGAATTCAATTAGAGAGATTTTGATGGATCTTTGGTAATTTCTTCATGCGGTTCAAGATTTAAGGCATAAACATCATCTTCTCCACCATTCCTTCACTATGGGAGCTTGAGATCAGCTTGGGTTTGGGAAGTTCATAATGGATTCGCTTCAATACATCAATCGACACATCAAACCATGTTCTAAAGATTCAATCCAAGTGGGAACAATAGTATAAAACATATTTTGAACTTATATTGTGATGCATGTAGTGTTTTCAACAAGATGATGCATGCATTGGGTTTCGGTGTTATTTATCTTAAATTGATGTTAAGCTATTACGATAATCATTTCTCTTTATACACACCTAATTCGAGATTTGGAACAATACCCCCAACTTTATAACTATGAATCGTAGCTTTTAGGATAACTCATATAATAAGGATTTTGATGGAATATATTTTTATAAATGGTTGGTTTTGGTCTGTTAGTAGGTTAATTTGATAAATATGCAAGAGATTCTATGTGTTTACATGTTTTCCCCAATTTTGCATATGAACCCACTTACGCAAATGTCTTTAACTATAAATTGTATACACCTTGAGAATAGCAATGTGATTATTTTGACCCTCATATTAGAACATGTAGTATGTGGGTTAATATTTGTTAATGTACATATGCCAATTGTTGGATAGTTTTGGTGTAGTGGTGAAAACCCACTTACTTGACTACACTTTTGATAGTTCAAAAGAACTTGACTTTAATTATGTTAATGATGAGATTAACACAAGATTTCACAACATTGGTATACTTTTACGATGTCCAAATGCTATTATAATTTATATGGATCATGCCAAATGCTTGACAAGTTTTCCCCAAGCCGGCTCTTAAGAAATAAAACTACATCTTGAGGATTTTACTTATAATACTTAATAGGGATATTGTGGACACTTGGGACATCATTGTATTTTACAAGATTTGTTAATAAGATATTTATAATAACACACAATTGGTAAATTTACAACAAACTCATCACCACACATGAGCTTTTACCTTGTTGAGCTACTTTATATAATCGAGGCTATAAGGAATTAATATAACATTGGATTAGTATTATTTGGTGTTGTGGCCCTTTTATATTTATTGTTATTTTGCCATTTCGTTACTTTGACTCAATTATCTACGTAGGTGATGATTGTAAGATTGTAGTCTTACTTGGAGGGTTGTAGCCTTCCTTTTATTAATTAGGTTGAAACCCATTTGCGGTTGTAGCTATTTAGATTATCGGGTTGGAGCCTGAAGTACCCGTACTAGACGAGGGTTGTAACCCTCTTGATGAAATGAGGTTGTAGCCGCTAAAGCATTAAGTTATAGCCCATTGCAAGTAAAGGGTTGTAGCCATTTTCAGTTGCATTTGAGATGAGATAAGGCCTAGCGTAGGATAATTAAAGCCCATTATAATTGCCAACACATTGTACTTTCGGTTAATGATTTTGTATTTCCTGTTATGCATGGTTTCAGATTTGATATTTGGGGAACAAGATCATGTAATGTGCATGGCATTAGTTTAAAGCTTATAGCATATGCTTGACATAATAAATCAATGAATTATACTTATTTGAATTGTATAAAACCTTATTTTAGTATGGCACGATGCATGTGTATAATTGATGTGTTTTCATATATAAAAATCATATAGTTCCCACTGAGCTCGTGTTTAGCGCACTCCCATTTTCCAAATCAGTTTTACAAGTACGAATTTGAGTTAGCACGTTATGCTGAAATCTAGATGCCTTTGATAACCATGTACTCACATTAGTCTTCCACAAAAGGATGACTTGACATTTATTGTACTTTTCTTTTTGAGTTTTATATATATAAACGTTGTAAATAAAAGTTGTAAACCTTATTACACTATTGAAATTCCAAAGTGAAGACCCTTTGTATAATGAAAATATTATTTATTTGGCTTTGTTTCCAATGGATGGATTTTAATAATGTGTTGACATAATGTATTTTTTTGAGATAAGTAATTTACTCATACCGTCTTATAAATAAGTAACTTTTGAAAAATGGTTTCATAAATTGTAAATTTTACACTTCATCCGCCGTTATGAGTGACGGCAACTGTGATTAATCGGATCTCGGAGGACTAAAGCTCATAACGAGATTCGAGGCGTCACAAAAATAGTGGGCTTTAAACATTCTAGCTAGATCAATTTGAAAATGATGTTAATGATGTGTAAAAGAGGTTGATCTGTGCAGTTATTGAAATTTGGATCATGTCAACGTAATTTGCTTAGTAAGTTAGATAATCAAGGCAATATATTAGGTGTTTGCCATGCTATAGTTAGGACTAGGTGCTATTGTAATTATGATGGTTGTTTTGTGCCTTGTCATGAAAAATACCCCAATTGGCATCAACAAAACATACGTTGTAATACCCCATACCAAATTTACTTGTTAATATCACTTATATGTCTTGCTTAAGTGTTAAATCTCATTTTGGGTAGTGAGTTTTGGATCGGGGATGAGTTTTATGATTTGAACACTTAGCATGTCTTATTAGCAAATTTACGCTTGCGTTTGTGGTCGGATAATAATTCTAGTGGCCCGAATATAATTTAAGATGTTGATGGGTATATTTGGATTTCTCGACAAATGGAATTTTGGTGAACTTTGGAGAGTTATAAATCCTTCATTTTTTATCTGAATGATAAACCGTTTGATTATAATTCATTATGAAATCCGTGGCTACAATGCCTCTCATAAAGTATTACAACTTGGATATTGGCATGTCATCAAGCCTACCATATTATTAAGTTATAAATTATCCACCGTAGGGCAACTTATTATAAATTCCACTTTATTCATTGATACATTTTTGAATTCGGACATGCATTGTCATACTAATGATTAACTCTATGTTCTCTTATTTAGTATAGGATTGTGTATCATTAGTATGACTACTACTTTGTAGAGAAAAATTGGGACATGCATTGTCTTTCACATAAGTGTAGGACTACTACTTCCTAAGATACACAATCCTATTGATAGAGGCACACGAACTAGTCTGCAACCCGGGAAACCTATTAAATCTAGTACTGTGGCTATTAATTCGTGGGAAGGGAGTATACATCGACACGATAACATAAACATGCGGCTACAACGGTAATGTAAAGGGCTACAACCCTAATATCTCATAAGGCTCCAACCCCAAATTAGTTGGGGCTCCAACTAGTACCGGTACTCAATCATAGTGGCTACAATATCCCCATGGTCTTTGATAATCTTTCAATTGATCTTTGATTTATGTTATTTATTGAATAATATACATGATCTTATAAGAAGTGAACCTTACATGTCCCCTAAAGTATGAATTTGGCAAATAACCACCAACATGCATATGATAATTATTGGAAATTATGATATACATTTTATATATTAATACTACCAGATTTTGATAGGTTTATTGATAATTTATGATATTGATACCTCTTTTTAAACTAGTTTTTGTTGTAAACTAATGTTAGGTACTTTGAGATATTGTTATTATCGATATTATTATTGTTTTTGGCACATATAGCCTTACATTGTAGGGTTGTAGCCTTACTTGAGATTTGGGTTGAAGCCCATATCAGTGGTTGTAGCCACAGCGGTTATAGCCACTATATATTATATATTATGGGTTACAACCCAAATATCGGTACTAGTTGAGGGTTGGAGCCCTTTTATTGAAATAAGTGTTATAAACCTTTGGTTACCTTTGTGATGAGATAGACGTCTAGTATAGGATAATTGGTGCATTGTAGAGACAACACATTGTATTTTCTCATATTGTAGTTTATTTATTTTTAATTTTGTACTATGGGGTTGGTGTGACATCCCATTTACTTATCTTTTGCAAATTACGATTCATATCGCGGATAAGGCAAAACTAGGCTTCGGATAGCCAAATTGGTTCTAGAAAGGTTGGTATGGTTTGGAAACTTTCAATAAGTCATATTAAGGTATTTAAGTGTGTTATAATGACCATAAGTCATTTCGGGTAACTCGGACGAAAATCGGCTCGAAAATCACAAGTTTGGTCTTACGCGATTTGTTTGTTTCGGACCAACTTTGGAACTCTATAACTTCTTCGTCTTTTATCAGAAGTGGTCTTCGTCTTCACCTATGCCTAGTTTTCGTAGCCCTCTACAACTTCTGTGTTTTGGCCGAGACTCAATTCCCACTCCTCGATGGTAAAAAATGTTTGCGAAGTTTGGTAGATAGCCAAAAGCTGAAAGGGGCACCTTCAGGCCTATAAAGTCAACTACATGGAAAAGGATGTAGTCGAATACCTCATGCAGTCGACTACATCAGGCTGGCGAGATTTTTTTTTATATCTCTTCTTCTCATTCTTTCCTCATTTTAACCCACCATTATAAAAGCCCTTAGAGAGAGAATGATGGGCTATCTTAGGGGATAATGAGGGATCACTCAAGGCTTGTTATTCCACACCAAACCAACAACATCATCATCATCATCTTCATCATCATTTTCATCTTCTTGCTCCTTTGGTAGCCATGGCTAGGGTTTTGGAGCTTAATTTGGGGATTTTCGCGACAACACTTCTTCGGCTCGATTCCGCTATGATTCTTTGAGGGATTAACCCTCAATAGGTGGGAACAATAGTATTAAATCTTATTTTTAATTTATTATAACATAATTGTCCCAAATCAAACCAAACCTAGGGTTTTTCTACTTAAATTGCATATTCATGGGGTTCGGGTTGATTTTCCCTGTTTCTTCGCTTGATTTGGATTCAATATGAGTTTAAATAGCGGATTATTCAAGAAACCCCAATTTCTACGTGGTTTTTGGAAAGATTGGTACAAAACCCTTATGTACGGATACGACAGTGTACAGTATACACTACTACGCATACATAAAATGTTATATTTGGAACTAAAGACACTTTTGACATATAGTTATGTATGTATGTGATATTATTGTTACACTAGAGCTATTGGTTCATAAATTACAAGATTTATCACCTGCTAGGCCAGTCCGTAACTATGTTGGTTAAGGCCACAAGTTTATTTTGAACAAGTAAAGCATAAAGATCATAAAGGGAGGTTTATATTAAAATCCAGGGGTTGTACCAATACAATATTATCCTTGGCTTGGTGCCAAATTTGTGGGAAACACTAAACCCCAAGCATTTTTTAATACCCCGTTCATTTATTCCACCGTGGTTGCCTTCATTCGTTCACTTATTTCACCTTGGATAGTGAAATCACAGTTTATGGAGTTTCGTAGTGCTCTGTCACTTTGCACCAGTCGTATTAGTCTATTTACACTCATGCGAATGATTGTTTAGTGATTCGGGTGGTCCGAATCGATTTCGGGTTGCATATGGTGAGTTTTGGTCTTACACGATTTATGGTTTTTAGCCAACTTTGGAGCTATGTAACTTTTTCATCTCTTATCCGATTTAGACTCCATTTATGCCTATGTTTATATTTCATACCATTCTATAACTTTTGTGTTTTGACCGAAAGCCAATTCTCACTCCTCATTGGTCAAAACAGCGTCCGAAATGGGCCAAATAGTAAAATATGGTCATTCGGTAGTGCTTCGGCAGAACACTGTATTCAGAGGATTTCTGGAAATTATCCATCAAGAATTTGGAGAGACTTCCTCTTAGGAAGTTGTAGATCATTGAATTATCTTTCCGTGGACATAAAGGTCACCCTAATCCGAGTCTCGAGTAAGGAGTTATGACCAAAATACTAATAGTGGTCAGTGCTGTGAAATAAGCTTTGGTTGAGAGCTCCTAAGATCGATCTTGGGAGGTCCAAGATCGATCTTGGAGCCCTGTGTGTCGAATTTTAACCCCTTTTAGCCTCATTTTATCACCCTAACACACCCAAATCGACCCACACACCCCCACAACACCTCAAGAGTGTTCTAGAAAGAGGAAGTGAGAGATTCATGAGTGTTTTGATGATTTATTCATCATAAACCAAGATTCAAGCCCTAAATCCACACCCTCATCACTATTCATCATCTTCCTCTTCATGTCACTACCATTGGAGCTCAAGGGGGAAGCTAGGGATTTAGGATTGTGGCGCTTACACTTCTCGAAGCAGTTCAATTGCGTGGAATATCAATAATAGAGGTGGGAACACTAATACTAAACTTACTTTTCAAATTATATTATGTTGTATTAGAAATTTATACACAAATTTTTGGATTTTATTAAAACCCTAGATTGTATGCATTCCATGGGGTTTGGGCTAGATAAAGCTTCGAATGACGATTTATATTGATAGAATATGACTTCAATTACATGATTTAACATGTAGATCCATGTCTTAGTTCGTATATGCTAGTTCATATATGCAATGGTTCTTATGAAACCCATCTCGTAGTTATATGTATGGCCTATAGTTTGGGGGTTTTTGGATTGGTGCCCTAAGGATACTTGATTGTGGGATATAAGTGATGAATATGCCTAGATATGTTATCGGTTATAAGAATATGGCATTATTCATGAGACTTGTACTAAAACCCACTAAGGCGGAACTAAATGCAACAATCTTTGAGTATAGTGCCTTATGTAGGTTATTGCTAGAACTAGCAATGAGAATACAACCTTGGTACGTCTTAGAAATGTAATGAGCGTAATTTGGCAAGGTGCAGGTCGCCTTAGCCATAATAATAAGAGGCGAGCATGCTGTAAGTGTACCGGTTAGGCGAGAATTATAAGAGCCGATGCTTGGCTTGATAGAATAACCTGAGAACTATGATTCAAATCATACGGCCTTAGTTTTACACGCTTGACACATTACATAATAAGAGATAATGATAATGAATCGATTGGCCGTAAAATGTGAATAAACATGCAACGATAAGGCTATAGTCGTAATGCGTTGATAGCCAAATGTGCGATGGATTATGTGGGCTTGTGATATGTATATATGTCAATGTTGAATGGATATATTGATGTTTGTTGACCTAGAAGGGGAGCATATTTCAATTATTCAAATACTATTTATGCTTGTTATTGAAAACACACATTAATTTATTGTCATCATCAAAAAGGGGGAGATTGTTGACCTAGAAGGTCTTAATCTTATTTTGATAATCACAATAAATCAATCATGTGTAATTTAACATGTTCTTGATATAAGATTATAGATTTCTTATTTGAAAAACCAAGAATAGCCTGATTGCTCAAGGAAGTTTGACAAGGATCATTCAACCAATATCCGATCAAGTCAACAAAGCAATGGTCTAGCAAGAGATCATTCTTATCACACACATGCTAGCAATGCATTTCATGAAGCACACAAGATCAAGGATCATATGCCAAAGCTTCAAGGAAAAAGCTTCAAGTGAATAATCAATTGGAAGAAACAAATCGAAGCATTCGAAGACTCACCTATTCGGTAAATGAGTGTTTGCTTAGGATTTATGAAAAGTTTCTTAGTTGATTGATTATATAGCTCAAACATGAACTTTCATCATTCTTAGATTGATCAAAATCAGTTTGAATCAAAATTTCTTTGAAAACATCATTCTTGCAAAAACCGGTTTTCAAATAAATTCGTATTAAATTCAAATGATCATATTTTGAGTTTTCCTGAAAATAGATGTCTTAGGAACTTATTTGTAAGGTCCCCAAAGCATTAGAATTGAATTCGGAGCTTAAATGCAAAAGTACAAAAATTGGGATTTTTGGCCTTATGGCCTGATGGGCAGTCTGATGCATCAGTCGACTTATGGGCTTTGCTCAGTCGACGGATGAGCTTTGCTTAGTCGACTGATGGCCCAGAATATAGCCGTTGGATTTCTAATTTTTTACCATTTTTGGTACCAAACTTCTACCAAACCTCACAAACGGCTATATCACTTTTGGGACTATATATACACTATCTAAGACACATTTTGAACAACTTGAATCACTCTTATACTCTCTACTTCATCTATCTTCAATATCTAAAGATTCAAGAAATTGTTTTTGATCAATCATTATCATTTGAGCTATATCATCTTGATCAAATAGGATAACTCTAGTGTGAGCTTCAAATTGTATTCTTTACACACTTGTGAGAGTTATTGTAAATTGGTGTGAATCACCAAACAATTAGAATTCATTGTGAGAGGTAAATCTCATAGGAAAAGCAAGAAGGTAAATTCTTGTTTAGTTTTTTGTGAAAGGTAAATTTCACAAGGTTAGCAAGAGAGAGTCTTGTGTGAATATTATGGTTAAGCAATATTTGTAAAGAGTGTAGTGAGACAACAACACTTGTAGTGGTTTGATCTTCACCCGGAAGGAGATTGATTTTAGTGTAAATTCTCGGGGAACTAACCGAGCGCAGATTATGGTTTGGTAAACCAAAACCATGTGGACAAAAAGCCTTGGACTTCAATCGGTTCAATCTTTCTAACTCAATTTCTTTATTTACTTGGTACATTATTGTTTGCTTGAGATTGTTTATTTGATTGCATTTCTTGATAAATTTGTTTAGCAAATTTGTTTTACTTAAATGATTTTCGAAAAGTTTTTAAATTCCGCATTTAGTTTTGAAAACCCTATTCACCCCCTCTAGGGTTGAAATCCGACCAACAATGTTGATGCGATCACATATGCTATAATGATATTGATAATGATGTTGGGACATCTATGTTGTACATACATGTTCTTGATTGATGTTTTAGCCCATTTATCTATGCGGGCATTGATTGTAAGGTTGTAGTTGCTATGTTTAAACACTAATACTAGTTGTGGGTTGAAGCCCCAATTGATTTCGAGTTGGAGCCCTATATAATGTGATTGGTTGTTATTTTATTTGTGAGATTTGTTGATATACTTGCTGTTTGCATGATAATAAGGCCGAGGGCACCGGGCTATACATGCCAGGCCGGAGGTACCGGGATAAAAATATCATTGTATACGTATACAGGTGCACCATATATAGTAAGGCCGGGAGTACCGGGATATAAATACCAGGCCGGGGGTACCGTGATATAAATACCAAGAGTTATAGCTAGAGTGGAGCCAGCCAAAACGAATAAGGGAAAGGGCTACCCAGTACACTGGAGTGGAGCCACCCAAAACAGACAAGGGAAAGGGCTACCCAGTACAGTGTGGTGGTAGCCGCCTGTTATATTATCATATTGATGTATATTGCCTTCTCGCGGATGAGTTTCGTAGTCCTGCATTTTATAGCTTCCCTAGCTTGCGGATTAGATCGTGTGGCTCTATCAACGGAACGGTATTTCGGGAAGTAGTAGCCCTACACTTAGGTGAAACATCCTAAGGTAGTTCCGTCCTTGGGGGAAAGTGATTGTACGGGTGTCTTCTTATTAACTATTTGGAGCGTAGTCCCCAGGAAAATGTCTTGCACGAGTTCAACTCCAAATGAATTACAAGATAAGACCAAGTCCCTGGGCAGTTCGCTCACTTGGAGGAGACACGATTAGTTTAGAGCTTGGGGTCCTTTGGGAACCGATGCTCTAAGCCTAGTGACCGCGGGGTGTAAGTTTGAGGCTTTATACAAGAGATATGATTGATTGATATTTGCTTGCTTATTATTGTTATGAATGTTGTATCATATCTCTTGTTATTATTATTCGTACTCCTCACGTGGTTTCGTGGGATTATTGAGAAGTTATGTAGTCATGTACGAATTGACGGATTTCATAATGTATTATAAGCAAAGTGGAAAGTAATGAATGCCATGGCATAATGAACCCTAGCTCATGATATCAGTTACTTAAAACTCGTTGAGTATAATCCAGATAAGGATTTAAGAGCCAGGACTAATGTAGTTGGTTTGGGTAGCTTCCGGATGATAGGATGGGCATCCTAGTGATGGGGTTTGCATGCTATGAGTAGTTTGCATTTGCACTATGTTCATTATTAAAAGTATAAATTATGTTTAATTACAAAGCACGTGCATGTTTGATTACAACACGTGTTTCCTATATAAAACTTATATAGTTCTCACTGAGCCCGGTTTTAGCTCATCCCATTTTCTAAACAATTGTGCAGGTCAAGCATTGGGGAATGGCACGTGATCTACGAGTCTAGAGACCTCTGATGTCCATATGTTATCTTTTGGGTCCTTTATGAAAAGGACCTTGTTGTATAAAACGATTGGTTATGTTATTGTGTAAAAAATCTTTTGTAGAAGCTTTAATATCGGTTTTGATATATGAACATCTTCGATGTAAACTTGTTAAGTTGATTTCTATATGTGGAGTTGTTTTAATGTGAATTGGTATGTGATTGGTTTTGATTTTTACAAAGCAGTTTATTAACTGAATAAACTCCACATGCCAAAATTTTACAAAAAAGAAATTTGTTTATAATCAGATTTTATTCAAGAAAAGTTTTTAAAAGTTATGTTTTTATGAATTTAAACCGCCGTCGCGCATGGCATCAGTGATTAACCGTGTCCCGGAGGTGAAAATCTCATTACGGGATTCAGGGTGTCACACATTTGATTTTCTTCTTTAAATACTAGTATACGGACTTGGCTAGCTTGGTTTAAGTATAACAACAATACCACTACATGTTCTACATAATGTATATGTATGCATAACTGAAGTAGATATATATTTATATATATGTACGAGTTGTACAAATACATATGGAATGTATGTATATACATATCTACATCTATTAGATTCTATATTCTTATGATTTCATTGATTTGACGAGTTTATTATATTTAGATATTGTTTGTGATTTATTATCGGATAGCCACACCGTTCGTACCAGGTAGATGGTTATTACCTGTAGCGTATAGCCATGGTGGCTACGTGAGTTTATATTATTGCCTTAGGGGCATTTTTCATCTAGGTGGACCTGGTAGGTGGTCCCTGTCTTGGGGGCAGAAGAAACTGAGTTGCCGGCTATCTTTGTGCACAGTAGATTTGAAATCCTAGATGTGACGTATATATATATATGATTGATGTGATAGATCTGGTCGCGGCGTTGTGGCTTGTATAGTATGATGAGATATATATATATATATATATAAGGCCTTTCTTATACTTTGGGCTAGGGACATTATATATATGCATTTCACGAAAGGTTTTCCGTGCATTGGCTACTTCTGAAATATAGTATACATATTTACATTTGTATGTACAAAAAGAAATGTATTTTACCCAGAGATGATTTATTACAGAGAAAAAGCATATAAACTAAATTTACTTTCATCATATTGCATTGCATGGCATGCATGGTTTCCAGCCTATTTTCTTATACGAACATTTATAGTTCCCACTGAGCCCGTTTGGGTCACTCCCATTTTTCAAACCAGGTTTTGCAGGTGATCCCTGGGGACGGTGCGCTCACAAAGTCTAGATAGCTCTGAAGATTTGATTACCAAAGTCGTTTGGGAAACGACTTATGTCTTATTCTTTAAAGCATTCATATTATATTGTATTAAACCCTTAAGCCATATATGTAAAGTTTTTATTAGATTGGAACCTCGTTAGAGGAATTACCTTATAATGGAATGTTAATTTCTACTTGATAAGATATTGGTAGATATGGAGATATGATTTTAGTTAAACTTATGTATGCTTTAACAGGTTTTGGTTATTGTAGACACCCCGATCCGTGACCCCCGCAAAAACCCTAACGACCTTCGAGAACTACTGTTTTTGGAGTCCGGGACCCATCCGAGCACCTGAAACTACCCCGAAAGGGTTTGTTGGCCAACAAACCTATTTTTAAGTGGGATTGTCGCACGACATACTGGTATGTCGCGCGACAATCACTCTTATGTCGCGCGACAAACCCCTCTGCACCCGATCATCCACTTTCTGACATATCACAATGTCAGAACCCATCACTTCAGCCGTTTGTCGCGCGACAAACAGATATGTCGTGCGACAAACAGGTCGCGCGACAAACAGATAAAGTTGGGAAATGTCGCACAACAATCCTCTCCGAGCAGTATAAATAGGCCAACACCCCCAAGGGTTCTAGACGGCAACTTCTCGCCACGGTTTCTACACCAAAACGCCTTATTCTCTATCATATTTTCTAATCTTTAAGCTTTCTCCGGAAGCATATGTGATAACATTTATTTCCGCAAGAGTCTCGGATCTAATCTTGGCACCCAGAGTGCCACCTTCTAGAGTCAGACCGCCGAAAATATCTCTAAGAGGAAAGCTGATATCCGTCAGAGGTCTTCTCTGTTGTATTATATTTTCTCTCTTATTCTTATTATTATCGCCGGGAAGGTAACTAAAGTCTTTTCTAGTAATTAAATAAGATATTTGTATATTAGTTTTATTGTAGACTTGTTTAAAACTCGATTTTTCTAACGGGGCGCTGCCCCGCACCCCGCGACCTGACAGGGCAGGTCGATCTCCGTCCTAGTAAGCGAAGTGGCGACATAGTTGTGGTAGATTCCAAACGCGCTCGAAAAGCAGGTTTTTCCCAGAAAGCATAAGATATCAGTAAAAGCATCCAAGTTTTCCAACATAGAATAAACATATAAGACCACTAGAGACCGAAAGGGCGGAATGGGTGCTTAACACCTTTCCAAACCGTAATATAGTTCTCGAACCCTATAGAATCCTGGTTTCGTAGACAAACGTGTAAAGAAAGGTTTATCTGTAGCCTTCCCTCTTACACAATCATTTTGTCCGTTTTCTCGTAAAACGTACTGGCGACTCTGAACGAACCCTCTTGCATCTAGAAATAGGATAGAGGGACACCCGATATGAATTATCAACATATAGAAGCAAATGGAACAAGGGAATCCTTTCCGATGTTTCAGACTCCCACCGAACGGGGACGAGACCCGGGGGTCGCATTTGCGGATTCTCACAGTTATATTGAAGTACAAACTCCACATGCCAAAATTTTCCAAAATATATGGCTTTATTTGATATCTTCAATTATGTATGTTCTAAATTGTATACTATAACACTCGTCGTCGCGTACGAAACCGTGACTAACCGGGTCCTAAAGGTGAAATCCTCTAAACGGGATTTTGGGGCGTCACAGTTGGACATTGCACTATTTTAAGAAATGCAACAGTAAAGTTTATTTTCTTTCATCAATTGTGTATGTGATTTTAAATATGTATTCATATAGAACAAAACCATTATAGTTCTTACTGAACCTGGTTGGCTAATATTTTCTAATTCTTTTGTATATAGGTACATCTACAAGTACCAAGAGAACGCGAAGAGAGAAGGGCGTTTATCTTAGATTCACATGTGACATTGATGAGAGTTTCTTATGACAGAGAAACAATTCACATGTGACATTGATGAGAGTTTCTTAGGACAGAGAAACCTTATTTTAAATTTTGTATTTGCTTATATTTTGTAATTCCATTAGTCTTTCTTATTGTATAATTACGAGACATTGTTGTGCTAGTATATGAAGTTTATGTATGCATGGTGGAATATAGACTTTGTAATGACACTTCTAGTATGTTAAGGGATGAGTTGATCTTAATTTCACTTATTGTCTAATGGATGAGTCGATCTTAATTTCACTTATTGTCTAATGGATGTTTCTCCTATCATGTTGGTTTCAGGCATTTTTAATCTTTTATCGACGTTGTTAGAAACGACAACACGTGATTACCTGCATTCAAAGATTGATGTTTTCATATGGAAATTAGGGTGTCAAAAGTACCAAAGTGTCCTGCGAATTAAAGAATGTTGGAGTTAGTTGTACTGTTGTTATTTAATAATTACTCATTGTTTTCTAACATAGAGCAAAAAATCTAAATTAGTAAGGAAAAAAAAGGGAAAAAAAAAAAAGCAAACGGTTGCAGCTACCACAAAATATTCCCCCTGACAATGATCAAAATTTGGGGTCAAGTGAAAAGAAAATTAAAGCTAAATTTCTTTGTCAGAAAGCCAAAAATGTACACATCATTTGTCCATGCAAAGTTTCCAAATACTTGAACAAACAATAACATTCTTATCTGATTACGGAATATGAAAACTAAAAAATATCACCGTTTTTTTCAATTATGTAGATATTAACATTTTAAAAAGAGACAGAATATAACTATATCTAGTCTAGCGCTTATAGTAAATACCCATTTCAGCCTAGCTAGCATGATGTTGTAGAACTTGCTTATGAGAAATTTTTTCGAAGGAACATGTTCGTGAGCGAACAACATATATCGCACTCGCATGTGGAGAGATGAACCAAAGAGGGAGCGAAAATGGAATTTGATTAATAGAAGTGAAGAAGGTACAGCAGAGGGACAAGTACCTACTAAGCATAGAAAATATGCGTACGCCATTCAACATTACAAACACGAAGCCTGATTACAATTGCAACGAATAATATGGATATCATTTCGAAGGGATAACAAATAACTAAAGCCCTACCCTAGAAGAATATCTTTACTATAGACCAGACTTCCGGTTTAGGTTCGATAAGAATTCCTTTAAAGTTGAAGTCCATCAGCGTTTCTTTGCAACCATATTAACCAAATCATAGCCAAAGGACTTTGCTTTTCGATGAGCCATTTGTACCCCGAAGTCCCTTTGCACTTTACACCACAAGAAGGTGTATTGGCGATGTAGCAACCACTGGCGTAGCCACACTGTGTCGAGAGGGTGCGAGCGCACTCCCGACGATTTCGATTATTTTTTTAAAATAAAATAAAATAAAAACAATATAGGGATTTATATGCATAAATTTATAGTTGAGAGTATTAAATTGTAAGAAATAAAAGTGGAAGGGCATTTGGAGAATTGTAATACACTTAAGTGAAGAGAGAGATCCCGAGACTCTCCCCCTTTCTTTTTCCATTCTCTTATCCCTTGTTCTTTTTTTTTTTTGCAAGTGCTCAAAGTATCAAACCTTTTCCGTTTCACTCCACGTCTCCGCTGCATTGAGCCACCAATCTCCTCTCCGGCTTTCCTTGCCGGTGACCCCGTCCAGCAGTCCAGCGATGTCCAAAACACCGTGGGCCACGCACATGAAACAAAAAAGGTCTCAATTTAGGGTTATTCTTATTCTTATGTTGACAAGAAATTTAGAGTTTGTGTTTGTTTGTATACGTATAAAAAAAAAAAAAATTGCGCATCCCCAGCTGGAAATTCCTGGCTACGCCACTGGTAGCAGCAGTTACTTTTTTAATGAATATATATATATATATAAGCAAACTGACATGTGGTGATAGACACCAATACGGTCTTCGTGCGCCTTTGTAACAAGTTGCAAGTATTTTGATAATATTTGTGTTCTCACTCTTCGTCATCTTTTAGGTTCCGTGAGCAAGATTGTATTGTACTCTGATTTGTATTGTACTTTACTCTTTCATTGATCAGGTTACTCCTACATTATCATTGCTACCGCGAAACACACTACTATCTTACACCTTCTCTAATTTCCAAAAGTACCGTTACTCCCACCTCAAGTAACTTATTATCCATGTTAAAATAATTAATAGAACCACATTGTAATTGAACATATATGTGTGTTAAGAATACGTACTCTGAAAGGAAGTATCCGGATCCCTGTCTCTACACCTACTCAACTTGATTCATTTCACTCAATTGGCCATACTTGGGTTCAATGGGTGTTCCACAAAAGACGCGACAATGGGTAAACAATAATTATTTAAATTTGATCGATAGTTATATATATGTTGAGATTGTAGTCCCGATTATTCCAACATCCTTAATTGTATTGGGTGAGATCTAGGTTTGAGATATCCTGGATTTATGTAAATTCTTTGATTGAGGCAATCAAATCAATCTAGAAGATCTCTAGCTTTACAGGTCCCTCACCTTCTACTGAATATACTCTTGTAGTCTTTACTTATTTCAATTGCAGCAATACAACAATCCTTTTTCAAACTTATAGCAGCCAGACAACTGGCAAAAAATTTTACACAAGAAGCCCTTTTTTATTTATTGAATTAAGAACACTAAAAACTTTCGCATTACAAAATAATAATGACACTTTCTTGAATTGATATGATAGCAGTTTATAGGTGCAGCCTATAGCTATTTCGCTATAAAATTACAACAACAACAAAAAAAAAACTGCAATTGCATTTCAAAATTGGAACACACTTCACTTTTGAAAGTGGAGTACACTTTGGTCCAAAGAAATATAAATAATTCAAAGCAAGGATTACATATTTATCAGGAAGCTGATTCTTCTTACTACGTATTAATTGCTTGTTCTTCCAAGTAGTCCCCCACAGTAACTGTCTGTATCCAGTCTACTAATATATAGTTCTAAAATAAAATTTCCTTTGGAAAAGGATCCATTACTTAAATTCTATTACATTTGCAATTTTTTCATTGAATACAATTATTTGGCTTCTAATACTTGAAGAGGAAGATGGAATGATTGTTGCAACCTTATTCTTATCTCTAGAGAGAGAGAGACAACAAAACAGATTACCCTAAAATTCCATGAGGAATCACTTGCGGTTTCCCTCCCATCGATTTTCTGGTATGGAAAGTGTATATATGATTTACATCCTCCTTAGAAAAATGTTGAAATGGATTGTGCACTTCTATCTCAATCTGTCCCTCTTTTGTGCCTCCCAAATTGCTGCATCCCATAAAGATATATTGATCTTAATGACCACATAGATTGACAATAAAGAACACAACCACCACAAACTAAACAAAAATGCAGATGTTTCCCAAATATAAGGCAAAGCCTTTAAGGGCATATGTGGTTAAGGGGAGGAATTATACTTTTTCTGATATATTCAGCATTAAACTTTTGTCTGCCAATTTTGTTTTAAATCAAGCACAAACAATTACACAAAATTAGTGAATATTTTTTACCCATTTTACTTTTTAGCCATGTAAAAGGGTTTTTGACCTTTTACGCCTTTGAAGTTGTCTCACTTTAGTATCTAATGTTTTATTTTCTAGGTCCTCAATGTTTGAACTTCGTGGCACTTTTATCTAAATCTGGACAACTTGTCTTAACTTTTTTTTATTCTTTCAATGGAAAATCCAGTTTTAGGCAAAAAATCTGTGTCCCATATGGATATTCCATCCAAAAATTGACGGGGCATTCAATCTTGGATGAGAGTGCAACTTGGCCCAAACTTTGAGGACCAAAATACAGAAAATAAAACGTTAGGGACTGTTAGTAACCATCTCACCCAAAAGCTTAAGCTGTTAAGTAGTGGGCCAACAATGTATATCATACTCTTCAACACTCCTCCTCACGTGCGAGCCACTTGCACGTGGATAGACAAACGAAACCAAAGGCCAAACCGGCCAAACCAAAGGTGCACTTTGTGCACAAACAACAACATGCATACTACACAAATACAAAGAGGGAAACAAATGCAAGCGGGAGGATTTGAACCCGAGACCTTGCAGAATCTGAGCTCTGATACCATGTTAGTAACCATCTCACCCAAAAGCTTAAGCTGTTAAGTAGTGGGCCAACAATACGACAACTGGTAAACTTCAGGGGCATAAAAGGTCAATTACCAAATGTAGAAAGTATTTCAAACTAAACCAATTAAACAAGACCTAAAGAGTGGTCATTAGTAGCATATAAGTGAAAAGATAATACATTCAAAAAAGAAGATATGTGGTGAACAAGATGAACAGTAGGTGCCAAAAGAAATGACCACTGCGCGCATCCAAGTGGTAGAAAGAATACCTGCAGCATTCTTGATCTAGGGTTTTTCCTTCCTAAACTTGTTTCAAGTCCTCCTTAAGAGGATCTTGGATGCTTTCGATAGATACCTACATACATGCACTTAAGTATTAGAAAATAATTAAGTAATCATATTGAAAAACAATTTGAAACATAAAAGTAGAGCGCCATTATGTCAAAAAGTACAAAAAGAGATGAGAAACTAATACAAAATTCAAAGCAAGGATTACAAATATAATGCAAACTTGATTCTTCTTATGCATAAAGCAATTTCTAATGAAACTTCACCCCCAGTTTTCTTGTTCTACCAAATAGTTCCCCAAAACATAATTGTTGAAAAAACAATGGCAATTATATCGACGGACCAATTACCGAGTGAAAACATTCCTAAATATTTGGATGCTAAATATGCCATTAAAGAATATGGTACCGGTGCATCATCAATTCCAGTTACATTTCTTATACCTTTCAGTTGTCGGATCAAAGCATAAATGAACCACATACCTTTAATACTTGGGGCTTTTTTTCAAAGGACAAATGTTTCACTCTATTTCTATTAAAGGACACTCGTTTGAATTAATTAGTTTAGAGGACAACTTTTTAATTAAGGACAAAATATTAACAATTATATTATTTCAATTAATTAAGTTGAATTTCAATACTACCCTTCTTAAAGATAAATATAAGAAAATAAATATACAATTAAATTCAGAATTAAATCAATGAAAATAAATTCAAACCAATTCAACACATATCACAAGAAATTTAAATAAGAAGATAAGCACAAGAATTATTCAAAAAAGAAAAAGTCAAATGATGTAAACGTCTCAAACTAGACATAATATGAGATTAAAGTTGCAAATATATCTAAACCACAATTCTCCCATAATGGCAAGCATACATATTAAATTACATTCTTCTAATTAATTTTCTAGCAGACATATTAAGTTGCATCTTTTCAATATTTTGTTTGACATATTAAGTTACGGTTTTTTTTTCAAGTTTTTGGCATATAGATTAAGTTATATTTTTTTAATTTTCTAACAAACATAATATAAAATAAGATTGAGCATTGCACCTTATATATAATATGTCTTAAAACAAATTCTAAAATACTGATCTTTGCAAGCATTTTCCTCCTGTCTATGTACTTTGTTTCAGGGTTACCTAGGATTAAACGGGGAGCATATTATCTCTTCATAGTATCTTATTGTAACAACCTAGGCCCCAACCCTATCAAGATATTATCCGCTTTGGGTTGGGTCCACTCCAGCTACAACTGGGTAGCCCTTTCCCGCACGGTTTTGTTCTTGGCAGGTTCACCCATGGCAACCCCCAAAAGCCTCTCACTAGTGGGAATCCCTTGGGTGCACATATATAGCACTTCAAGTTTCCCCAACTTTCCGATGTCGGACTTTACACTTATTGTTAAGTAGCCTATCTTAATATTGAAAGAAAGTAAGTTGGCTCTCAAATTTAGCCTATCTTAATATTGAAAGAAAGTAAGTTGGCTCTCAAATTGTACCTATAAGTCTAGATCTTCAAATCTTTAGAGGGCTTAAGATTCAAATCAATTACCAAGACGTGTGTATTCTTTAAAGGGTAAGCAACTCATAAACTCAAGACCATGACGTAGTAACTGCTCCTCATATGAGCAGATGGGGGCCACTCTGACGTCTTTAGAATTTGTAACCACCCATGATGATCAAGCTCACCCTCTAAGCCCCCTTTTAAGAAGCTGTATACTCTTATATTTACGTGCATGTCATCACCAAGAAATCATTAACTCATCCCACAATGCTAGCTAGAATGAATATTTGATGTAAAAATAACAAGAACACACATCCTCTTGTGGTCCAAGAAGCTGTTGCTAGTGAAATAAGGAGAGATAAGGAGAGTGTGCTTTCTTCTCCTCTTAGAATTTGATTTCGCCCAATTTGAATTCTAGTCAACTTCTTGATAGAAAAAGAAAAAATAAAATAATATCTACAATTTGAATTCAAATTAATTACAAAAAATTTAACCTCAAACAATGTGTGAAGGATAAAAAACTATAAAGGGACAAAATCGTCAAATGACCCATAAAATAAAAAAAAATTAATCAAAATAAAAAATTTGTCCTTAATTAAAAATTTGTCCTTGAAATTAATGTCTGTAAACTATTGTCCTTTATTATAATAAAGGGTTAGATAGAGTCCTTTATTATTATTTCTATTAATTCTATTATCCTTATATAATTGTCTAATTATATGATGGCATAATTATAAATATTACTATTTATGGACATTTATTGAATATCATAAATAAAATTTACTTTCCATGTAGTACATCACAAATACACATAAATATTTCATAAACGTCAACAAAAGTTATTTTTCATAAGGTTGCAATTCTTGGTGAACCATAAATTAACATTTCAAGATTCCAAATTATATTCTAGTGATAAAAAGAAAGAGAATAAAATGATAGGTATTATATAATTTTATACCAAGAATCACAATTATTGTATTGAATCAAAGGTATTGGTTTGACCATTAATTTCATGTAAATAAAGAGAAAAACAAACACATACGTAGTGGAATAGGATGTATTTATACGCTACCTTCGTAACTGAAATGCCATGAACAACGATCTTATTATCTATCTTACAAAAATCACCATTAGTCGTAACTGAAGTTAACCTGTAATCCATATGTTTGGAAATAATTAATATATGCACAATTCATACCAAAATTAGAACAAGCAAAATATCATAGATATTGAAATTCCCATTTTGGAATAAATTTTTTTAAAGTTATTTTCTTCGCAACTAATTTTCTCAAATAAAAATTCTTTAATAAATTAGATCTTGAAATTTAAGCAGAAAAAAGATCAGACTATTCAGAAAAAGAGAACCAGATCTATAAAAAGAAAACTCATGGAAGGTCGACATAAAACCAGATCCAATGATCCTCAAGCAAAAGAAAAGACAGTTTGAAAAAAAAATTATTCATGACTAAACAAAAAATTCTCTATTAAAATCTAAAAACAAAATCTCTATATTAGAAGGAAAAAAACAAAATATTATCCATTAATATATCAAATTTGAGCAAGTCTAATTTCAAATTCCAATCCAAAGATTCATTTAATAGAAGAACAACGTTATTCACAAATTACATCCCTCAAAAGGAAGTCTACAGAGGGAAGAGTTATCTTCAACCATAGCATGAACTCTTACAGATCGTTGAGATAACAATCGGATTAGAAAGTAACTGGATTAATTTAAAGAAAACAAATATAGAAATACCACTACGCGTCTGAGTTCAAAATCCACTTAAAAGAAAGATTTAATCGAATAACATTGTGGATATACGTGTCTCTCAAAAGGGCGTCTTCAATAAGGAAGGATAATCTTCAACCACAAAAGGTATGAAGCAACGCCCACTGATCCTTAAGAAAACAATGAGAATAGAAAGTAACTAGATCTAGAGAATACAAATAGAGAAGGACCATTACACGTCTTGGTTCAAATTCAAATTCAAAGAAAGATTTGACTGAATAAGATCTTGATTTGGAAAAACATCTCTCAAAAGGGCCTTTTCCATTTGGAAAATGATCTTCAATCGTAGAACGTATGAAGGAAACCCTATAGATCCTTGAGACAACAATGAGAATAGAAAGTAACTAGATCTAGAGAATGACCATTACACGTTTTGGTTCAAAATCAGATTCAAAGAATGAAATAAGTGAGTAAGATTGAGATTTGGAAACATGTCTCTCAAAATTAAAGGGCCTCTCCAATAAGGAAGAGTAATCATCAACCATAGAAGGTATGAAGTAACAATTATAGATCCTTGAGACGACAATCAAAATAGAAAGTAACTCGATTTAGAGAAAACAAATAGATAAGTACATTGAATGTTTGAGCTCAAAATCCAATTCAAGACAGAATAAGATTGTGATTCAGGACATGTCTCTCAAAGGGCCTCTTTAACAAGAAAGATAAATCTTCAACCATAGAAGGTATGAAGGAACCCTTAAACATCCTTGAGACAACTATCACTGTAGAATGGAGATGGATATAGGATACAAATAGAGAAAGACCATTAAAGAGATCTTCTCACCTTGATACAATATCACTCAAAGAAAATCAGAACCCTTTCTCTATAAATCTATTCAAAACGGTTCAAACTTCCTCTTGTAGTTCTCCATTGAAGAATGAATGAAGAAAGTAATTGAAGGCAAGGTATTTAAAGGCGCTAAGAGAGAGAGAGAGAGAGAGAGTCATGATCTACTATTCCTCGATTCTTTATAGATGAACGGCTCAGATAAAAAAAGCACACGGATTGTGCTTTCTCCAAGCGAATGAATTTTTATCGCGACCTATAAGAACCCCAATGGTTAGGATTATATGTCCAATATTCTATGTAGTAGTCCGGTAGTAGGAGTGCGCCTAGAGCGCCTGAGTGAGGATTAGATGGCTAGTCCTGATGGCTAACTTTTTCGTTAATCTATATTTTATCTCAAAATTAAAGGGCCTCTCCAATAAGGAAGAGTAATCATCAACCATAGAAGGTATGAAGTAACAATTATAGATCCTTGAGACGACAATCAAAATAGAAAGTAACTCGATTTAGAGAAAACAAATAGATAAGTACATTGAATGTTTGAGCTCAAAATCCAATTCAAGACAGAATAAGATTGTGATTCAGGACATGTCTCTCAAAGGGCCTCTTTAACAAGAAAGATAAATCTTCAACCATAGAAGGTATGAAGGAACCCTTAAACATCCTTGAGACAACTATCACTGTAGAATGGAGATGGATATAGGATACAAATAGAGAAAGACCATTAAAGAGATCTTCTCACCTTGATACAATATCACTCAAAGAAAATCAGAAACCTTTCTCTATAAATCTATTCAAAACGGTTCAAACTTCCTCTTGTAGTTCTCCATTGAAGAATGAATGAAGAAAGTAATTGAAGGCAAGGTATTTAAAGGCGCTAAGAGAGAGAGAGAGAGAGAGAGAGAGAGAGAGAGAGTCATGATCTACTATTCCTCGATTCTTTATAGATGAACGGCTCAGATAAAAAAAGCACACGGATTGTGCTTTCTCCAAGCGAATGAATTTTTATCGCGACCTATAAGAACCCCAATGGTTAGGATTATATGTCCAATATTCTATGTAGTAGTCCGGTAGTAGGAGTGCGCCTAGAGCGCCTGAGTGAGGATTAGATGGCTAGTCCTGATGGCTAACTTTTTCGTTAATCTATATTTTAAAAATATAATATTACAAAAATCTAACTTTACTTCCAAAAAGTACATTAAGAATTCATTAAACGAATATTTCTCATAATTCAAACTTGAAAAAAAATTGAAAACAAAATGTTCTTCAGATTCTCTCTGGAACCATTGTACTTCTACATTGAAAAACAAATTAAAAACTAAATGGAAGGCTCAAGGTATTCAATGGTGCTGGCGAGCGAGAGAGAGACAGGGAATGGATGACTAAGACAGAGAACAAGGATTGTGATTTCTCTAAGTAGTTGCAATTTTATCTAGGCCAATTAGAACACAACCAATGGTTAGGATTGCTTGAGGAAGAATACCAAGGCCAATATTTTAAAAAAGCGCTAAGCTGGAAGTCCGGGAGTAGAAGTATGCCTAGAACCTAGAGTGCCTAAGCGAGGACTGGGTGGCTATGCTAGGTGGCCGGATTTATTCATTTATATAGTTCAAAAATATAATATTACGACGATCTAACTTTAATTCTAAAAAGGACAATAAGAGTTCATTTAGTAAATATTTCTCATAATTCAAACACGAAAAAGATTATTTCCAAAATAAAAAGGCGTGAAAAACTCAACTAGCACTGCCGAATTGCCATCCTGCAAGATCAGTTAGCTGCCTAGCTAGTTCCTAGGTGGAGCCTAGTCGACTCTAGATGGAGATTTTAGAGCATTGACAGAAGTAATGCTTGAGATCTAAGTATGAACACTGTTGGAAAGTGTGATATCCATTGTTAGTCCACTAAGAACTTGCACTTTGGGTGAGATGGTTTGTAACAATCACAATCTTGCAAAAGAACATGGACAAAATGGCGAATAGGGGTAAGGCATCTTACCTCTAAAAGTTAATGGTCAAAAACATATATAGACAACCAAAAATCAAGCTAGTTTAAGTTTGCAACACGTTATAGGGTTCTCTATTGAAACAATAACAGAATAGATTGAAATCAAGGAACAATGTACCCATAAAAAGGAGCCATTTTGCCAAACTAAATAATGATAAATCGTATTCCTCTCTATTTTATAGGATGAAAACTATTTATTTATTTTGATAATAAAATGAACTTAACAAATGAGGACAAGATAATATAGGGGGACAGGGAGTCCACCATGGTGAAATGAAGATAACAAAATGAAAAGTGGAAGCACACAATCATTTGTAGATCACAACCCGCAAATCACGTGTCTGGAGAACTGGAGATGCAAGGAAGATCACTCTGCCTTACAGAAACCTCAAAAATAAGAACATTGGAATAAAATAATTAAAATAAATGCAAAAATGCCACCATTCCTTATTCCAATATCGACACCCAAAAAATAACCACTTCAGCGCTGGATGAACAAATCCTCGGCAAAAGGTGTGGTGACCCAATCCTTTTTGACTATGTGAAAAAGAGAATTCCAAACTCGCCACTCCGCCAAGCAATGTAAAAACAAATAAGAATGAGTCAAGTTTGAAGAGCTGACACAAGATAAAAAAATTTGGAGAAAGCGCTTTAAAAGACCTCCACTCATGAAGAAGGTCATTTGTATTGAGCTTATGTAAGACCAGGCAAAAGCCCTACCCTAAAAACATATTTGTCAGCACTAATAACCTTATTAATAAGTAATTTTCTAACTGAAACATGGTTATCAACTTCGAGAACGTTGCATGGGTAAATTTAGATGATGAATGACATTGCAAATGAGAGCAGTTTTTGTTCCCAGAAAAAGGACAAAATAGTGGGATTTCAACATTCTAGATCAATGTGAAAATGGGGTTGATGGGTGTGCAAAGGAGGTTGATTGGTGCAGTGTTTAAAAGTCAGTCGATTAAATGTAATTTGGACAATGTGGCAATATAGTAGGTTTTTGGCCCAGCCAAATTACCTCCGGTCTGCCATCCTTCTGTAACTCCGAACTTGATCAGGACTCCTTTGAGTGAAGAAGATGGAAAGTTGTCCACAATCTGAAGGCTAATGTTGCTCCACATATTCCGCCTTTCAAAGTCAATCGAGACTCTGTGATGGAAAATTCAAGAAAAAATAAATCAGGCATAACTAGCAAAGATTTCAAATCTTAACAACTAAAAAAAATATGATGAACAATCTTACACTGTGTACAATAATGGTCCAAAGTTTAACAAAGGGGATTCTACCAAGAATTCTCTCGGCCTAGAGAAACTCGCATCATACATGTGTACATGAGTCATGTTAGGAACATTTAAATTTCTGAATATGAAATTGTATTAATTATTGTGGTGTAATTATGTTATTACAAGGACTTCAAAGTAGGTATAAATAGGCACAAACTAAATTCTAAGGAAAGAAATATATAAATAAGGAATGTCTCAATTTACATAGAAAAAAAAAACACTAGCTATGGTATGTTTTGACCGAAGACAAATAAAACAATACATAACTACCACAAATTCAACAAATAAAATATACTGCCACAGAAAAAATCTTTATTTGCAACACTCCATCTCAAATTGAAAGAGGTGTTAAACCAAAATTAATTTGTGTCATAATATTATGCACCTTTGACAAAAATTGCAACCCTTTAAGTCATCAAGTAAGTTGCGCACTCTTGTCTTGAAATATTTGTGTTGAACACTGATCTTATTTAGATTGAACAAATGAATTAATTTGATACTTCTGTGAATTGGTTATGTACAAGTTAAGTTAATGCTACACATATACCCAAGCCTACTAGATACAAAAGTCATGTATAATACTACTTGCTTGCAAACTCTTTATAGAATTCCCCATTCTCTCTACTCTCTGCATTTCTTCTTTTTTCACTTTCATCAACTGCATTCTCCCTTGTCTCTCTGTTCTTCTCTTATTTAATTCTTCAATTTACTAGTTAAATGAATTGCGACCTAGCAAACTAGCATGGCAAGGTCCTCACACTATCACCGCTTGTGGCTACTTAGATGCCTAAAGGAAGTGAACTAAGCAACAAAATGCAAATCCATCCATGAATTTTACCCGCAATTAAATTTTATCGATAATGCTTTCTTTCAAATTATCCAGGGTTGCAAAAAGGGCTGGCCCAAACTATAGCATCGCAAGGAGTTGCCTAGGGTTGTCTCATAAAAGGGCTTTGAATTTCTTGAATTTAGGAGACCAGCCAACTTTCACACTGTAATATAACGGGTATAAACGTCACACTTTCTTATCAATGACATACTGACACGTGTTATTAGCTATTTCATTAGAAGATGACCAAAAGACCAACAACAAACCCCCACAATCATTACAAAATAAGGACACTCCTAGTGGTTATGAAGAGGTAACTAGTAATTTTATAATAAGAGGATAAGTTAGTCAATACAAAAGAAAATAACTAAATTTCGATTATATCATAACTCAAAAGTAGAGTGCAGTTCGGCCAAAAGAAATATAAACAAGGATTGCCAACTAATTAATACATAATTCAAAGCAAGGATTACATGTATATCACAATATTAATGCTTCTTATGCCAAAAACATTTTCTAAAGAAACCTAGCCGACTAATTTCTTGCTCTTCCAAGTAGTCCCCCATCATCGATTCTCGTTCCCGCATCATTTTCTCTGGTTGCTTAGAAACCTTCAAAAACACTTAGTTTAGTTAAATCAATGCTTTAAACACGCGATGGCACATATTGAGGCGTTTGCTTGTCAAAATGTCAAGCTTAAGTCTTTCATGCATCACATTTTTTAAATTAAATGGGAACAATTAAGCGAATCATGTCCAACACTGAAAGTAAATAAATAACAATCAAATACTCATTTTCCAGGAAGACGACACTGCCCATATGTTTTTAAAGGAAAATATAGCAAGAATACTATTAATAATGTAGATTTGATTTATTGTAATTAATGTAGATGTTTTGAACAAAAGGAAATATATTATCCAGCAAAAAAAAAAATTACAAAAATCCAAAGGGATAATAGTTCGAAACCTCAAAAAGAAAGAACAATAGTGAATCTCAATCTGATACACCATTGAAGCCATTGTGTATCGAGATTTTCTCCAAAGAAGGCTGCCATTTACCTCTTTGCCTCATGTTCAAATCTTCGCATTCTTCCTGAAACACAAGAGGATGAAACTGTTAACAAATTTGTCATGGTGCAAACGATCATGTTGAAAGCAATTTAAGCTAATCTGGATCAGATGAATATTAATAAAAAAAACAATTTGTACGTATCTATTAGGTTATCGCTTTTGGTTGTAAAAAGGATAATGCAGGGTGTAATGGTGGACAAAATATTAATTTGGGTGTTCATATTGAAGAGCATGTAAACTATGACCGTAAAAAATTCAATGGCCGTAAATGCACATATGGAGTAAAAAATCCAATGACCGTAAACCTCTTAAATGCACATATCTGGTGGAAAAATTCATATTGTATATATCCAAATTCTATTCGGCTGAAAACATACCGAATCCAATCCGTAAATCTGATTATAAATTAAATAAGAGTCCATAATCGAGTTTGTTACCAAACAAAAAATAGAAAATTCACCGGCCAAAACATGACTTAACTAAAATTTTATATGGTGGACCAAAACACTTTGCAATATTATATATAAAATAGATCAGGTTTGAGATATATTCATATCCGATTTGTTAATCAAATTGGGTTAACAGGAGCTTTACCTAATTTTGATTGGAACAAAGCTCAACGATCTACGCAGTTCTTATATTAATTTGATATCCTGAAGAAGGAAAAAGAAAATTTGCTATAGATCGTCTGCAGATCCTCAGGAGGAATGGCTGAACTATGCGTCAAACATCTACGGAAAGTCCAGTGATAAATTAGATTCAAATCTGCAATCAAATGTTGAAAAAAAAATGGAAAAAATAAACACTACTCAATCGAAACGTAGTGATGATTCAATTACACAATCAACTCTAATAAGAAATATAGATCAAATAGAAATAAGAAAGTTATACCGTAACTGGCCTCTCTGGTAACTGCATACAAAACAAGCACTTTAAATTCTCGGCGAGAACATGTAGAATATCATTTCTTTTCGCCTCTATGTCCTTCTTAGAATTTCCGCTCAAAAGCTGTTGTCTCCTTTTGGTCTTTTCTCGTTTAGTGATCGAGAGATGAATCAGCCTCAATAGCTTTGATAGCGGCCGGATTGGTTAGGAACACCAATATTATCTAACTGAAATGTCATGAACAACGATCATATTCTCTATCTCCCAAAAATCACCATTACTCCTATCTGGAGCTAACCTGTAATACATATGTTTAAGAAATACATAATAAAAGCACAGCTAATTTTGTAATTGAAGATAGACGAATATGTATATTTGTACAATTGAGACCAAAACTGGAGCCAAATATCATACATAGTGAAATTCCCTTTTCGAAATACTTCTTTATGTTTTTTTGTGAACAATTAATTTGGCTCCAATTAAAGCAAATCTGATTTCAAAAAACAATCTAAAGATTCATTTAACCAAAGAAAAACATGATTCAGAAATTACGTCCCTTGAAAGGACCTCTTCATAGCGAAGAGTAATGTTCAACCATTACAGATCCTAGACGGCAATCAGAATAGTAAGAAACTGGACTTAAATAAAACAAATAGAGAATACAATTACATGCTTGATTTCAAAATCCACTACAAAGAAATACATTATTGAATATGCATGATCGAGGAAGCACGTCTCTCAAGGGCTTCTTCAATAAAGAAGAATAATCTTCAACTAGAGAAGGTATGAAGGAATCCCTACAGATCCTTGAGACAATAATATGAACAGAAAGTAACTAGATTTAGAGAACACAAACAGAGAAAGATCAGTACAGAAAAGTTCGAAATTCAGTTTAATTCTGGAAACATGTCTCTCAAAAGGGCCTCCTCGTAATGGAAGAGTACTCTTCAACCATAGAAGGTATGAAGGAACCCCTTCAGATCCTTGAGACAACAATCAGAACAGAAAGTAACTAGATGTATAGAATACAAATAGAGAACACCATTATATATCTTAGTACAAAATCCAATTCAAAGACGGAATTATGCAAATAAAGTCGTGATTTGTAAACTAGTCTCATAAATGGGAAACTTTAATATGAGTACATAGAAGGTACGGAGGAACCCCTACAGATCCTTGAGACAGCAATCACAATACAAAGAGTAATTAGATCTAGAGAATGAAAATGGAGAAAGACTATTACACGGATTAGATGAAAATCTAATACAGAGATACGTTTAATAAAATAAGATCAATTTTGAACACACCTCTCAAAAGGGCCTCTTCGCTAAGGAAGAGTGGTCTTCAACCATAGAACCTATGAAGGAACCCTTACAGATCCTTGAGACAACAATCAAAATAGAAAGTAATTGATTTATAGAATACAAATAGAGAAGTATAATACACATTTGAGTTCAAAATCCAATTCAAGAAAGATTTAACCAAATAAGATCACGGTTTAGGATATATGTCTCTCGAAAGGGCCTCTTTAACAAGAAAGAGTAATCTTCAACCACATATGGTATGAAGGAACCCTTTAGGATCCTTGAGACAACAGTATAATAAAAAGTATCTGGATATAGGGGATACACATAGAAAGACCACTGAAGAGATCTTCTCACCTTGATACAATATCGCTCAATCTCTCAAAAAAATAGAAGCCTTTCTCCCTAAATCTATTAGAAATCTTTCAAACTCTCTCTAAATATTTGGACCACTCCATTGCAGAGCGAATGGAGAAACTAATGAAAGGAGCAAGGTATTTAAAGGCAATGGGGGAGATGTGAGTTTTGGCTCACATTTAGTGTAATTGGCATTTTGTGGCAGAGGACACCATGATCGATCATGGGTTGCCCATGATCGATCATGGTCCCAGGCATTTTGCCTATTTAGTGTATTTTTGCTCATTTGTTAAATAAGACTTGGTGAGGCTCAAAAATACTTGAGAGCTTATTTTGAGAGAAATTTTGCTTGAGTGCTTGTAATCAACTCTTTGTTCCAATTGTCAATAGAAGCTATCATCTGGGTGGATTAGTGGCTTTTACGCCGACACCACGGTAAAACCTTGTCTTGTGCGATTGTTGCTTTATTTCCTATTTCTCTATTGTGGGTGTGCTTTTTTGTGTCGGTTCTTCTTTCGGGTATACCAAGTGAGCTTGTGAGATCCCTCCCCGTTGCGTCGTGCTCGGTTGTGAGCGGTTTGGCGCAACAAATTGGTATCAGAGGCTAAAACGAGAAAGGTGGGATTTGTGTCGCACGCCAAGTGTTTGATAAAATTCCTAAGTGAGATTTTTCAATCTTTGTCTCGTTGTTGGTTTGTCAAGTCCATTGGTGATTGAAGATGACTACTTCTAAGACCTCAAAGGTGTCAGCGATAAAGTTTGACGTAGAGAAATTCGATGGAAAGTTGGTCAATTTCGGCATGTGGCAATGCCAAATGCGCGATGTCTTGATCCAACAGGAGTTGCATAAGGCATTGTTGGGTGTGGTAGCTAAGCCCACGACGATGACAGATGTTGAATGGGAAGAGTATGATTTGAAGGCTTGTAGCACTATCCGGTTGCATCTAGCTCAAAATGTGATATACTATGTTATGCGTGAGAAATCCGCGGCTAGCATATGGAAGATACTGGAAGATAAGTACATGATGAAGAGTATAGAGAATCGTCTCTATCTCAAGAAGAAGTTGTTCCGGTTTGAATATGTTAGAGGTATATCAATGAGTGAGCATGTCGATGAGTTTAACAAGATGATTTCTGATTTGTTAAACTTGAATGAGGACATGAAAGATGAGGATAAGGCTATCTTGTTGCTCAATTCACTTCCGGAATCCTACGACCATTTGAGCACCACTTTGTTATATGGCAAGGATTCAGTGAAGTTTGAAGATGTTTCTTCTGCGTTATTGGGTAATGAACAACGGCAAAGGGAGAAGGGAAATTCTTCCTCGGATGCGTTGTTTACTCGAGGAAGAAATGAGGAGCGAGAACAAGGTGGTAGAAGCAACTCTCAATCTAAGTACAAACCAAGGGACTTGACTAAAGTTCGGTGCCACAAGTGCAAGGAATTGGGGCATTTCAGAAGAAATTGTCCTATGCTAGAGTTAGGAGGGAATAAGAAGAAAGCAGATGATACCGCGAATTCTGTTAGTTCAGGGGATGGTGACTTTGAGAGTCTGTTAGCGGTTACTCCTAGAGAAAGCTCGGTGGGCGAATGGATCTTAGACTCGGGTTGTTCATACCATATGTGCCCAAACAAAGACCTATTTCATACCTTGACGAAGGTGGATGGAGGAGCGGTTTTGATGGGTAATGATCATGTCTGTGAGATGATGGGTATTGGAACAGTGAGGCTGAAGATGCATGATGGAGTAGTTCGAACTCTTGATGAAGTCAGATACGTCCCGGATCTGAAGAAGAATTTGGTTTCTCTTGGTACTTTAGATTCTAGTGGGCACAAGATTGTGCTCGAGGGCGGAATGCTAAAGGTTCTCTCTGGTGCTTTGGTGGTTATGAGAGGAAAGAAGGAGGGAAACCTCTATTTCCTTCAGGGTTGCACGGTAACCGGTAGTGCTTCAGTTTCTTCAAAAACTGGTGGAGCAAGTTTGGAGTCAGATTCGACGAAACTATGGCATATGCGATTGGGACATGCCGGGGAGAAGGCGATGACAGTGTTGTATAACCAAGGTCTGCTCAAGGGTGCAAAGAGCTGCAAGCTAGAGTTTTGTGAGCATTGTGTGCTCGGGAAACAGACTCGAGTAAAGTTTGGAACGGCTATTCATTGCACAAAGGGGTTGCTTGACTACATACACACGGATGTCTGGGGACCTTCCAAGACGAAATCCTTAGGAGGAAATCATTACTTTGTTACATTTGTAGATGATTTCTCTAGGAGGATTTGGGTATATCTCATGAAGCACAAAGACGAGGTCTTTGGGGTGTTTCTAAAGTGGAAGAAGATGGTTGAAAATCAGCTTGGCAGGAAGATCAAGGTACTTAGATCCGATAACGGCGGAGAGTACACTAGTGATCCGTTTAAGGAGTACTGTCAAGATGAAGGAATTGTTCGCCATTTCACGGTTAGAGGTACACCACAGCAGAATGGAGTAGCTGAGAGGATGAACCGTACCTTACTTGAAAAAGTGAGGTGTATGCTGTCAAATGCAAATTTGGGGAAACAGTATTGGGCGGAGGCCTTATCCTATGCTAGCTTCGTTGTGAATAGGTTGCCAAGTTCGGAGGTCGAGTATAAAACTCCGATGGAAATTTGGTCAGGATCTCATACTAGTTACGATACGTTGCACATCTTTGGGTGTCCCGCTTATTATCACATTAATGATGATAAAATTGATCCAAGTGCCTGTAATGGTTTATTCATGGGTTCTAGTAGTGGAGTCGGGGGATACAAGTTGTGGTGCCTTCGTGAGAAGAAGATGGTGACTAGTAGAGATGTGACATTCGACGAGACATCGATGCTCAAGATGTTTACAGCAATGAATGTGGATTCTTCTGAGAATAAGAAGAATGGAGTGAGCAAGGTGGTGCAGACGAAGGTGGCTACTTCGTGGAAACCGAAAGTGACTATTTCGGTGGAGTCTTCTGATAGTGGTTCGGAGGATGAAGAAATTCCTGTTGAGAAATCTAGTCAACGACAGGTGCCATTTTTAGCGAGCATGAAAGAGCGGAAAGCTCTACTAGCACCTCAACGACTTAGCTACAGAGATAGTGTGGCATTTGCATTGGTGGTTTATGGCGAAGTACAATTTCCGTATCAGGATACAATGGCGGTTAGTCATTGTGGTGAAGGAAAGACGGCCATTGGTACCCGGGATCTTTGCAAGTTGCTAGAGAAGAAAGAGTCGGTTGTGAGATGGTGCAAGTGGGTGCTCGTGGATAAAGATGAGAATAGTGATTCTGGAACGGAAGTCGTAAAGGAGAGGAAGAAGGGTAGATTGTGCCTCACACAGAGGCAATATCTAAAGGTCGTAGTTCGGTTTGGGATGCAGGATAAAGAGCCTGTTTGTGTCCCGTTGGCTCCGTGCTTCAAGCTCTCGGAAATGATGATTCCAAGTACAGAGGAGGTGGTGGAGTATATGGCTCAAGTGCCGGATGCGCATATAGTGGGGAACTTGATGGATGCCATGGTAAATACTCAACTGGTTATTGCTCGGGTTTTGAGCATAAAGGGTAGGCTTAGAACAAATCCTTGGAAACTGCATTGGAATGCCGTTAGGTGGATTGTGTGGTACCTACAAGAATCGAGGGACATTCGAATGATCAAGTTTGAGCAGGGCTCAACTGAGGTCTATGTTTTTCGGTGTTGAGGCCCTATTCTGGGGTGGAGGCTCTTCGGGGCCGGGTGTGATGCTATAGCAGTATTGATGGAGGAACAAGTAGAGTGAGGTGTGCAATTTGCTGGACGGGATCGCTGCATGGTTCGCCAAGGTGGAGATTTGTGAGTTTTGGCTCACATTTAGTGTAATTGGCATTTTGTGGCAGAGGACACCATGATCGATCATGGGTTGCCCATGATCGATCATGGTCCCAGGCATTTTGCCTATTTAGTGTATTTTTGCTCATTTGTTAAATAAGACTTGGTGAGGCTCAAAAATACTTGAGAGCTTATTTTGAGAGAAATTTTGCTTGAGTGCTTGTAATCAACTCTTTGTTCCAATTGTCAATAGAAGCTATCATCTGGGTGGATTAGTGGCTTTTACGCCGACACCACGGTAAAACCTTGTCTTGTGCGATTGTTGCTTTATTTCCTATTTCTCTATTGTGGGTGTGCTTTTTTGTGTCGGTTCTTCTTTCGGGTATACCAAGTGAGCTTGTGAGATCCCTCCCCGTTGCGTCGTGCTCGGTTGTGAGCGGTTTGGCGCAACAGGAGAGTGATAGAGAGAGAGGACACAGATCGCTGTCAGTAGATGGATGGCTAAAGTAAAAGGCACACGGATTGTGCTTTCTCACCGCCGTTGAGATTTTAACACGGTCAATCAGAACACTACCAATGGCTAGGATTATATGATATAGAATAGCTAAGCCAAATTTCTAAAATATATTAGCACACAGATTGTGCTTTCTCACCGCCGTTGAGATTTTAACACGGTCAATCAGCACACTACCAATGGCTAGGATTAAATGATATAGAATACCTAAGCCAAATTTTTAAAAAATATTAGGGGGAAGCCGGTCGTTTCGAAGGCGCACCGCGCATAGAGCACCTAAGTAGGACTAGGCTCGGTGGCCCATTTTTCTTTGTTTACAATTTAAAAAAATATATATATTATAAAAATCTAACTTAACCTCCAAAAGGTATCTTCAGAATTGATTAAATGAATATTTCTCATAATTCAAATATGAAAAAATTATTTCCAAAACAAAGGAGTGAAAAACTCCACTAGTACTGCCGAATTGACATTCGGCCATACTAGGCGGCGTAGCTAGGCTAAGTGGCAGGCCACCACATAGTGCCTAAGCGAGGCCTAGTTGGGCAGGAATTTTTAGACAACATTAATGATTGACCAAGGCAATGGTTGAGATCAAAGCCATGAGCACAATCTCGTCTCTAAAAGTAAATGGTTCGTTCATCTTAAGCATATGTAGGACCAAGGCCAAGCAAAAACCCTAACCTTAAATATATTTAAGTCAACACAACATACTTTATTAGTGAGTATTTCCCTGACCAAAACTCCTGTATCATACTCAAGAATGTTGCAAGAACAAAATTGAGATGATGAAAGGGAGATTGCAAATTAGAGCAGTTTCCTCTGTGCGATTCTCTTCATGAACTGTTTTAGGTAATAACATTTCCTAGCTCTTTGTTATCCCCTCTCTTGCCCACATCCCAAAACACTCATTTAATGCCTAGTTAAAGTATCAATCAGCTAGTTTCCTCCACGTCGTTATATATGTTCTTAAACTGTATTAGGTGGTCTGAGTTTTCCCTCTTAATGCAGAAAGAAAGTCTATTCAGCATTAAGAGGTAGAGCTGACATTTGTTTCTCACAACCTAATGCTGAATTGGATTAAAATTCAGCATCCAATGTTAAGAGACAGTGCATAATTTAACCTTAACGAAATTTTATTCCAATGATACCCTTATTCCCCCCCTCTTGATACAAAGCATATTTCACTACCTAACTTTCTTTAATACATATAAAGAGAATCAGAACACAACTTTCTATAATCCACAAGAAGGGTGGACGCAACAAAAGGTTCGACAACCGCGTCCACGACGACAAGGAGGATGCAATCGGACTACAAGGCCAGAAGTTCCATTCAGCATTATGCATTCAAAGTTTAAAATTCAAACGGGCCCTTTTAATTTCTTTCTAATGATAAGGGAATGTAGAAGTATGGGTGTAAATGTAATCCCTAAGCCAATTCATTATACAAGAACAAGTGCAAATAAACAAGTATTATTATCAGAGAGAGAGATAGAGCAAAATGTTTCTTCGCTGAAATAGCAAACACTTGAAAATTTTGAACCCGTTTACAAAATATTTCGAAGAGCAGTAATGGATACCTAGACGTACGCACATCTAAAGATCATAGTGTAATTGGACAGTGAAAACAACTATCGATCGGCCGGACG
This sequence comes from Lonicera japonica, assembly GCA_021464415.1. NCBI lineage: Eukaryota > Viridiplantae > Streptophyta > Magnoliopsida > Dipsacales > Caprifoliaceae > Lonicera > Lonicera japonica. The sequence goes on along the minus strand of JAKCWG010000340.1, from coordinate 2,514 downwards.
TTGTAAAATCGGCGAAAGCATCAAGGGCTCGACCAGGAGGAAGAGCTTTGGACCTTGGCCCAGTTTAGCTTCGAAAAAGATGTATTTGCTTCGATAATTACAAACCACTTCAGTCGATAATATTTTATTTTTTTATTCAATATTATTATATCAAATATTTATACATTATCTAATATAATAGAAACGAATTATTGTTGAGAATAAGAAAACAAAATACTAACTTAGTTCTATAAAACCGAAATCATGTGTACATACTTGATATTATAAGATTAAATATGTGTATATTACATTGTCTTATATCGCTAAACTAATATTAAAATATTATAATGTATTTTGATACGTGTAATTAGCACCCACCATTTTTTTAGGTGATATTCTTGATCTCGCGTGTTTATTAAGTGCCTTAAAAAGTTGGGATTTTAAAAACCATAAAACTATGCTATATTTTAAAATCTCTTTTGTCATTTTTTTTTGGACAGAAATCTCTTTTGTCTTTATAATTTTATCTTTTCATTGTTAAAAAGAAAATCTCTTCGTCCATAACATGAAGATCATTCGGCATACCGCGGTTTACTCAACAAGAATATGCCTTCAAATTCATGTAAATTTATTGTTTTCATTCTTGTCCTTTTAATGCGCATCATATTTGTCATCTATTTCTCCTACTAAAAATGAAATGATTTATTTCAAATTCAACCTGTAATTTAACATAATAGTATAAATATTGGACTATTAATCTGAGACAAAAAAAAATAATAATTTGAGATATTACAATAAAAATACTGGACTTTTAATTTAAGACAAATGGATTAATGAATTTATAAATTTTTTACTTCGAGTCTTTTAAGTTCATAAAAGTTGCTAGCCATAATTGCTCCAACTTATGTTATTGCTTGTTTAAAAAAAAAAGGTTTTATCGTTGCATAAGTTCTCTCGTGAAATCTGCGAGTGCCAGAAAATTTAGTCTTCTCGTAAGAAAAGTTGGACAGTCAATGATGGAAAAATATGAACAAACCACAGTCAAATCAACCACAATGAGGGGAGGATTTTTGTTTAGAGGATGATTCCCCGGCCAGTGACTAGTTGGTTTGGTGTACATCCACCCTTTTTGTGTGTGCACGCTTTTTTAAATTGCTCAAAGCTACTTATAAAAAGCTTAATTACAATGGAGATTTTCTAGATAGAGCTACTATAGCATTTATTCTAGGGTTTTGTGTTAATCAATACATGATAAGACGCATCATTTTCTATTTATAAGTATATATATGATTAGGCTTTACCTTTAGTTTTTAGGATAAAGGGTAATTTACGAAAGAGGATATGCTTGGGCAATACTCCAAAATCATCGGGCCATACAGCTGTCCAAGCTCCCTGTGAACGCATAATTAGGTATCAACCTCCCAATATGTTACCTTCCAGCTCAGCTCTCTTGATTGCTTATCCTTATCTTTGTTGACCAATCTAGTTGGTCGGCATAATTTCCTTCTTCGTCTGGCATACTAGATCGAACCACTTGCCTTGTTAAGTCCGGTCGAGGGTCTTACATGTCTTCTTTCATGATCCTCTGATTGTTTAAGGATGCTCGGCTCTGGCTTGACCGCCTATATATTTTGGCCTCCTATAAAATAAACCCAATTGTAAGATTTAAAATTTGTAGATTTTGGTTGTAAAATCCCATAACAAAAAAGAACAAAGAATTGATAAATCATTCAATTTTAAAATTTTGGTATTTTAAAATCCCGTGGTTAATCAAATCATGTTATTTTAAAATCTAGGGAAAGGAATGCAACTTAAATGAATTGTATCTTACAAAGGTTTAGATGTAATACATCTTTGTAAGAATATGTAGTGATTATATCTGTGACGCCCCCGAATCTCATTATGGGATTTAGATCCCTGAGACCTTGTTAGTCACGGATGCCGTCTCTCACAACGGCGGGTGTGGTGTAAAATTTATAATTTAAGAAAAACATTTGCAAGTGTTACTCATTTTTAAAGTGGTATGAGTAAAAAAAATAATATAATCAAAAGAAGGTGTATCTTAGATTTTTACAAAAATTCGGCATGATCTCTTCTGTTTTACGAATAACCAAAACCTATTTAAACGATACTCATCAAATCCTTTCTCAAACAAACACAATCATTGAAGAAAAAAGTCCAACCATGTTTTTAGTAAAGTAATCAATTAATTTGTAAAACTTATTTAAAAACTCAAAATACAACTTAATTATAAAAAATCAAAGTAAATTCTTTAACTTGATACAATACAAAAATTAAATATACATGACAAATTACTAAGTCAAAAAAAACTAAAAAAATTGAGAAAAAAGGAAAGGGATGAAAAAGTGACGCACCTAGAATATAGAGCCAAAACCAACAAAAGGAACACTAAGAACCCAAGGCAAAATAACCCCCGCATGGGCACAAAAAAACGAAACTTACGCGCTTAAAATATCAAAACTCCACCCAAACAGACCCCCCAACCCAATATGCACCCAACAATGTAACCAATGA